>WNWU01013802.1:22688269-22841096 GCA_012654045.1 Ptyas mucosa | reverse complement strand
GATTGGGGAATCCAGGCAGCGGTGGCTGGAAAGGAGGGGCATTTTACTTTAGGAGCTCCCGTTCGTCTTGGCTTGGCTCTTGGGTGCGGAGAGGTTTAGGGAGCGGCGGCGGTGGCTCCTCACATTGATGGGGAGTGAAGTAATCTCGAACACTGTCTGCCCTGAGCTGCCCGCTGGGCGGCCAGAGGGGTAACCAGCTGCAAATCGTGGCACCTGCCTTTTCCCCGAAGCTGCCAGGTGGATTCCTCCCCAAGACTATCCCGAAGAGGTTTGTTCCTCAGGCTGTGCTTGTCCCTCCCCCCCAGACCATCCCGAAGAGATTTGTTCCTCAGGCTGTGTTTGTCCCCCCCCCCTCCAGACCATCCCGAAGAGATTTGTTCCTCAGGCTGTGCTTGTCCCTCCCCCCAGAGCATGCGAGGGGTCTCTTTGGGGGAAAGGGAGTAGTCTCTGCATGTTTTGCTTGCAGGAGGAGGAGGAGGAGGGCGGTGCCACCTTAAATGCTGGTAGGCAGAGATAAAATACTTTTTTCCTTGTTTTCCTCCCCCAAAATTAAGGTGCGTTTTATACTCCGGTGAGTCTTATGCACCGAAAAATACGGTATTAAAGGTAATATAAATTAACCAATGGTTTCATATATACAGTATTTATTAAATTTATATGCCACCTATCTCATTATTAAAGCAACTTAGTGTGTAAAATAGACAACCGAAATCTCTAAAGATAAATATATTCCTTTGCATCCTCCCACAGAAATCAGGAAGCAAGTTAAACTTTATTTTTTTCCTTTTTAAGTTCATTCTACCTTTTATTTAACTTTTTATAGATCTTATGTAAAAATTGTATGTGTTTCACTTAATTATCAATGAACTGATCTGAACTTTTTGATGCCTTTAATAACACATTGAAATGCCAGTATAAATATGTGAAATAGCGCTACAGAATTTAGGGAAGTGTGTAAAATAAAGGATAACCATTACTGATCTCATTTAAGAGGTATGAATTGTAAAAGAAGGGCTTTTGATCCCAACCTTAATTGAGGATAAAGTATGTGTGGTTTGAATTTGAATGTATTCTTATGAGCAAATCCTCAATATCAAATATTGAGATTTTTGGCAATGATTTAGAATACAACCTGTCAAACAGAAGGAAAATGTCATTAATAATCTTTATTCTGAAATGGAGGCATAATTTTAGGATCCAAATATGTATGTCTGTATATATGTACATTGCTGTCTTAAAGTTGCCAATATAAAATCTTTAATATGCATTTCTGAATAAGTTCACCATCTATTTGTATGTAATTTGGGGATTGGTAACAGTCCAATAATTCTGGGTTTGTTTTTTTTTTCATTTTAGAGCTTCATATGATGATTTTTTTATCATGGCAAATGACACTTTAGAAGGTTTTCATGAAGTGAATCTAGCTTCCCCCACTACTCCAGATCTTTTAGAAGTGCACGAATCAAAAACTTCTGAAGAACCTACCTCACCTACCATTATTTACCGGCTTCATCCTTCAGCTGTGTGCTCCTTACCTATTCAACCAAGTGCTCTGAATGTGACTGATCTTCCTACACAACCTGTCTACTCATCTGCTAGGCACCTAAATTGTGCAGAAACACCAGGTATCAGGTTGGTTGTAAAAAAAAACTTCTATTGATTATTACACAGGTTGTGTAATTAATCACTTTGTGTTATCTGTGAATGCAGATAATCCACGCCTAATGTATTACTTTTTAAAAATACACTCTTTCCTTACAGCATCAATGTCACAGAAACTGTGCCGTGTTCTACCTCAGGAAGCTATGGTGGGTTGCCCAAACACGATCATTCCAGGAAGGACAACTGTAGCGCAGAGAGAGAATTTTTGCAGGGTGCAACAGTAACAGACTTTTCTGAAGGAAGAGATGATGTTTTTGGGCTAAGCACAGATAGTCTGTCTCGTCTGCGAAGCCCATCGGTATTGGAAGTTAGAGAGAAAGGCTATGAGAGACTGAAAGAGGAACTTGCTAAAGCTCAAAGGGTAAGAACAATACGTATAATGCTATTTCTGTGTAAGGGCAAAATATTGGTGTTGAGATAAAACATTCCAAATCCTGGCAATTCCTTATTTGTCTTTATTTTCTAACTTTTCTGCCCCCTCTCCCCTAACTATACCTTTAATTATATACCGATAAAATATACACTGCCCTTTAGATAGCTTCCAAGCCATTTCACTGTTTATTGAAAAACAGTGTTATATTGTGGATGTCTGGGGAATCTATGATGAATTGAAGATGACCCTGCGGTGAGCAGACTTGTCAACTGTGGTGGACTGAGAAGTCAGCAAAAGGGCAGGCTTCTCGTTATTTCTCTTCAGACAAGAAGAGGAATCAGGATTGCCCACATGCACGCCGGGCATGAAGACATACAGTAACTTCCCACAAAGAGAGTCTAAGACAGTGGTCTCTGGTGGGTTTAAAACAGTGGTGTGTTTTTACTGGTTCACCCAGGTTCGGGCGAAGCGGTAGTGACGGTGGCGGGAGGCTCTGCCCACCTGCCCAGACGTTATCAGGGACGCTCTGCACATGCGCAGAAGTGCCACGAACGAAGCAAGCACGCACGCGTAGGTGCTCCCGGTTCCAAACCAATAGCTAAGGTTTAAAACTGGTTTAAAACTGAGAGTTGAGGAAATCTCCATCTTTGCCTAAGTTATGACTTTGAGCTTCAGAAGGACACTGGGTTTGCAGACTTCCTTTTTAATCACCTTTAATTGCTTATTAATTGCTTTTTGGATATTAAGAACCTGCAAATTGGCAAGTTGCAGTATATCAGGTAAGTTTTATTCAGTCCTTAGTGAAATACATTTTATGCAAATTTAAGGGTTTTTAAAACTATTTTGAAATAAGCAAAAGGATGATTACAACATTGATTTTTCAATGTCACAGATGTACTAAGGGGGCAGAATTTGAAATAAGATTTTGAAATTAATTATAAGAATCTCTTCCTGTGGGAAAATGTAGTTTAGGAAAAAAATGAACCTCTTGAAATTAAATATAAGAAATATTCTTGTAGGAAAATGTTGATCAGAATAATACATAAGACGGGACCTTGAAGGTTAAACACTAGAGGGAACCAGAAAGAATTAAAAGATTATAATTAAAGGTCCAAGTTATTCTGAATAATTTGAATTTAAGGATACTTGGGATTAATAGACTCAAAAGTTATTTTTAAGACTTATTAACAAGACTGAGACTGATTTGAATGTGGATTTAAAAATGACAGAGGTCAACAATGATACACATAAAAGATTTTACAATGAATATAGATAAAAGAAACCACCTGGTGTCTTAATACTTAAAAGATTTACAGAAATAACAAACCAGAAAAGTGATTTGTATACTGTTTTTAGTTTGGATTTAGAAAAAAGATGTCAGAGGAGACAAAGAGAAAATTGAAAAAAATCAAGGAATCTATTCAAAAGGAATAAAGATTAAGATTGTTAGAAGTAAAATGAAGGAAGATAAAGTGGGGTTATCTGATCAAGGTTAAACTGTACATATTTCTGGTAACTCTTAATGGATTTTTGATGATCAGGACTGAACGATGAGGCTCCAAAATTTGTTTATAAATAAGACATAAGATAGAGGAAGAAGAGATCCTTTGTTGTATTTTTAGGGAACGTGATAAGATACTGTGTTAAATAAAGGACAGGAATATATACCTAGTTTATTATTATTTCTGGTAACTCTTAATGGACATTTTTTGGCTAGAATTATATGACAAAAATCTATTTGAATAAAAGATGATACATGGTATGAAGAGTGTTTATGTTGCATCATTAGAGAAGAGGATAAGCTACTGAAGTTGTGTTTGTACTTGTCATGACGAAGGGTGAAGTTATTTCTTTATATATCTTTTTTCTTGAATGTGATTTTTTTCCTTTTTTTGCACTTTTTAATTTTTTATTACATTTTACTGTTACATTTTTTAGTTTGTATTAGCTTTATCTTTGTAATTGTAAACTAATAAAATTACTATTAAAAAAGAACAATGTATATTGCAATTAAAACATTTTTCATAAAATGCCAATAATAAAACACCAATAACAATTAGCAAAATCGATCAAACTGATAAAATAGCTGTATCATATATTTTTGTGTTACTTAGGCTCTCGTAAGCATTTTAGCATTCAGATGGAATCTGCCTTCTGCAATTCAAATCCATTGTTCTATGTTTGTGCCTTATAGAATTGAAAAGAGGTCCTAACTGTCTTCTATATTAAATCATTTTATATATTTTAAGAGCACCATTGTATCCCACTTTATTCATCATTTCTCAAGATAAAATACCCAGTTCCTTCTATCTCTTTTCAGAAGCTTAGTTTGTAGTCCCTAATGCTACTCTTCTCAAAGTGCAGTGCCGAGAACTGGACCCAGTGCCTAAAGCAGACTAGAGTGAACTAACTACTACCTATCTTTTAAAATTATACTTGTGTTGGTGCAGCCTAAAATTGTATTTGCCTTGTTAGCAACCACCTCACATTGCTGGCTCATATTCAATCTTGTATTTTGCAGGTACAATTACAAAGTCGGATATTCTCACTCTCTTCTTACATTTGTATATTTGATTTCTGTTTCCCAAGTGAAAAACTGGGAGATTACTTTCTGTAACCTATTAAGAGTGTTTGGAATCTATATTTTCTAGAGCATTAATTAGCATTAGTTATCCCACTCAATATGTATTTATAAATCCAAGATGCTTTCCCTCATCCAAATAATACAAATATTGAAAGGTTGAGGTCCAAAGATTGATCATTGTGACCACCTATTAAGTACCTTTATGCCGCTTGATGAACCATTGATGAGTTCTTCCTGTCTGAGTGAGTGAGCAGTTTTTGAGCTAGCTCTGTTTCCACTTAATTGCCCTGTCACCCTATATTTTAACTAGCTTGCTTATTAATATGTCATGGGGTGGTTTGTAGAATGTGAAGTAAATGTGGGTTACATTTGTAGAATTCCATACAATATACAACAAACAAAAAGCAAGTAACATTTCATGGAAATTTACAATATCGAGTCGACTATAGAAAATTGCTATATCTGAAGCTGAGCAGGGGTTTTAGCACATCTTAAAATTTTGGTGTAATAGCATACATCTGGGAAACAGTGAAAAATTCTGTCTGTAGATAGATATCCACAGTCTGGTAAAGGTGATACTTCTGCTGTAAAATAACTGAGAGCATTTTTTAAAATTTGAATTTGTTTTGCATAAGACTTCTAAGAAAGTGTATTCTATGTTTTTTCCAAGCTTTCTAGATTATAATTACTTATTCAGCTCAAACTATATATTCTGCCTTTTTTCTAGAAAAGAAGGATATTATTTTAGATGTATGATCTTGATGCTGCTTGTTCCTGTTCTGCAGTCTTGGGTCTACACTATGCACTGTATCTTTCTGATTTGAATTTGATGAAGTGCCTAATATGTACTTCTATATACATGTACTTCTAAGAGAAGTACTTCTCTTATAGGGGATCACTTGGCTTATTGTTTCTCTCTTAAGTTCTTATATGAAGAGGCTTGAGTAGATACATATGAAGAAGATGAAATAGTCCTTCCATTATTTTTACTTTCTCTTTTTTGGTATGAGCTTTATTACTATTATCAGAATTAGCTTGAAGGAATTTGGTCCAGTTGTTGTCCCCCAGAAAATGGCCTTGCTTTGCCTTCTCAGCTTTATTTGTCTTCAGATTGATTGCTACTTTGTAATTCTGCTGAAATGTAATATTTTTATATCTCTTTAGAGACTGATAACAGAAATGCTGAGCAGTTGCATGCTGAACTACTGATTCCAGAAGTTTGATGTTCACCTACAAAGGGAGAGAGCCATTCTGTTCTGGGATCTTGCAGCCATTGCCCTGATTTACTTTTCTTAATATTTACTGCCCCCTAGTGCTATACATTATCTTTAACACTTGTTAAAGTGTAGTGGATTAACACTTTGCGGCCTAAATTGAATTTTTTTTTTAGTTTACCAATTTTTGTATTCACATTTGGCTACAAATATGGAAGATTTATGATTTTGTGAAATGTAGTTTGTGTCTACATATGTGCAAGTTCCACAGATTTTATTGTCTCACCAGTTCAGAAAAATGCCTTTAATTACAGGCAAAAAAAAAAGGGAATGTGACAATTGCACTCCAACTTGTGGACACTGTTAGCTGCCACATAATATAGACCAGGGATCTTATTGAGATCATGTTCTATCTGGGTTCCTTGTTTTTTCATTTTTCCATTTTTTGTTCAGCCACTGTAGCTATTTATCATCGCTCTTTTGAGATTATTTGAATTTTTTGGCTGTGGAAAGGGTTGTTATTCAGGTATTCAGTAGATATTTTGTAAGCAGTATCAGGATTCAGTCCTTAGAATCTCAATATAATTTGGGAAAAGGCCTCTCTACATTTCTGGAACTCGCTGCTCCTGTGATATTGTGCAAGACAAATCACAAAAGAACTTCACATAGTATAATTGAAGACTGAAAATAGCAGGAAAATATTTCATTGGAATACTTGGACTAAAAAGGGATCAATACTGTAAACCAGTTGATTTTTAATGGTGATTTTAACAATTGTAAGATATTACTTTTTGAATTTTAGTTTCCTTCAATATAAGCTTGCTGAATATATTACAGTATATTAGTATATACAGCTGAAACATCTTCTAACTGAATAGTATAGCCCAGATAGTTAACAGTCTCTGACTATCTACAATATTGACTTCTTTACCATTTAATTTTATAAGCTATTAAAAGGTAAAATTAAAGTATTAGTTATACATTGATTTGTGGAAGGAAGAATTGGAATTTTCAGTTTTGGGAAATCAGTGGTTCAGGTGGTAAAAAGAAGAAATACACTGCTTATGATTTAAAAATGAAATTAATTCATCATAAAATATCATTTCAGCTTTATTTGACCCATACAAGAATATTTTAAAAGTGAGGGAAATTAATTTTTTTATTTTGAATGATCTGAGCAATTTAACGTAACATGATTTGGACTTGTTCTTTTATTGCTTTATTTTTTTTTCAGATTTTAACATATATGTTAATATAACTCTAGAAAGACATAGTTAATAATCTCAATATGATATTGAACTATGCTCTTTAAGTCAGAAGCCTATTTCTTAAACTCTCCCACTTGTAATATGAGCCCAAAAGGAGTGAAGAAGATAAGAGCTTTCATCTCCTGTTGTCTTTGTGATATTTTATATTAAAAATGGATGTGTGCATTTTGATTAGTTATAAAAAAAGCCAGATCCCTGAATGAAATGCACAAGGCTGTCTAGTTGCACATAACATGAACCTAACTTACATATTCTTTCTGAGTTTGCGAATTAAAGCTGTCAGGTACGACTTGTCAGAATAACATTTTTTTCCCATAGGAGCTCAAACTAAAAGATGAAGAATGTGAGAGGCTTTCCAAAGTACGCGATCAACTTGGCCAGGAACTGGAAGAACTCACTGCTAGCCTCTTTGAGGTTTGTTAAAAGACTTTGCTATAGTAAACTCTAGACTAATTTCATGAAACCTTGCATTCCTTCCCCACCTTCCCCATGGAAAATTTGGGAAATTGTTTGTGCTTCTGAACATTGCATATTCAAAATGAAGAAAATTTGTCCATAGGTTAGATGATGTTATTCAAATTTATGTTTTTGTTTTTAGAATGATATTTTCACCGTTAGCTTCTCAAAGGTCATCAAGTCTCTGTGACTGTTTAAAGTTGCTTAGATTCATTTTTCCAATTACTGTGTTATACTTCAGTAATGTTAAGGCATGGGCAAAATTCCCAAGAGTGAACTATAAGATTTTCAGAAGTTGTGTTACCACAACTGCAATCACCAAAAAGATCTTACTTCTGTCTAATGCTTCTTATAAAAGTAAAATAAAAGAATTTTAAAAATGTATATATTAGGTCCTATTATACATATACAGTGTAGATCTGTGTGAAGTAATTACACCACATAAGCTTTGTTTTCAATAGGAAGCTCATAAGATGGTGAGAGAAGCCAATATAAAGCAGGCCACAGCTGAAAAACAGTTGAAAGAAGCACAAGGAAAAGTGAGTTCTAATTCTTGATATTATAGCATTTACAAAATTTTTCTTTCTCTCTCTGCATGCTTCTTTTTTGTGATTTCCCAACTGCATGTACAGAGTTCAAAAATCAGTTTCGTTGATTCTATGTCAAAACAATCTAAAGCAAGGGTCTCCAACCTTGGCCGCTTTAAGACTGGTGGACTTCAACTCCCAGAGTTTCTCAGCCAGCTTTGCTCTGGAACTCTGGGAGTTGAGGTCCACCAGTCTTAAAGCGGCCAAGGTTGGAGCTCCTCATCTAAAGAGAAATTGGTGAGAACTATTCACACCATTTGAGAATAGGGTTCTTATTTTTTGGATGATTATTTTGCATAAAGAGTTAAATCGGTATTCAAAGTTGGTGAGCCTTTTCAGATTTAGCTCACTGCTGAAATAACCAGTGTAATCAATTTGTTTATTTATTTGCTCAATTTATATGCTGCTTTTTTGGTTCAGATTGAACATTGTGAGTGGCTTGCAGTTTTAAATAATATAAAAATGCAAAAGATAAAAATAAGAAAATTAAAGCAATTCCTGGCAAAAAAAATCACTAGCATAGCCCTTAACTGTTCCTTCATAGTTCCCCTTTCTTTCTATTTTTAATTAGATATTTTATGTTCCCTATGTTAAGCAATATACATACACACACACACACACACACACATATATAATGTGTGTGTCTGTCCCCTACTAAAAGAATTTTTCATAATTCTATTACTGTTATACATAAATATAACATGCATACAGAAGTTCAAAAGAGACCAGATTTTAGTTGCCATTCAAAATCAATCTAGTTGCTAGTTTGCTACTATGTATTGAAATCTTAATTTTCCTGGGGTTGCAATTCTTTTTATTTCAATCATATTGTCCATGAATTGTGAAACGTATACTTACATCCATCTTTTTATGAAAACTCCAAGGGCAATGGGCCATGTCTTCTTGATAGATCGATCGATCGATCGATCGATCGATAGATAAATAGATCATATTTCATCTTACTGTGCAAGATGCAGAATGGCATGTTTCTAATACTTTTTTCTTTTGATATATATTTAGATTGATGTACTTCAGGCTGAAGTAGCAGCTCTGAAAGCATTAGTGCTATCTACTTCTCCAACTTCACCAACAAAAGAGCTTCAGTCTAGTGGAAAAACAGCCTTCAGAAAAGGCCACACAAGGAACAAGAGTACAAGTAGTGCAATGGGTGTCAATAACCAGGAAGTTAACATGATGCAGCCAATTGTAAAGGACTGCAAAGAGGTATTTGAATAATTGGGGTTTGGTGAAATATGGGGCTCTGGGGTTGCAAAGATTATTGGGTGCTTTTACAGAAAGTCCTTGGTTATGATTTGAGCCCTCTTCTCCTGCCACATGCAACTGAAACTGTTCAGTAATGATGTTTGCAACTTGTAATGTTTTGTTTTAAAGAAAAGTCTATCTGTAATAACAACTTGTTAGACCTGTCGCTATATTCATATGAATGGATTTTGACTGGAACATAACTTTGACAGGAACTGATTTTCCCTATTTCAGTTTTAGCCACATACAAGGAAATGCTATATTGAAGAAAAACTCTAATTCTATCTCCCCCCCATCTCCTGACTCTGGTTTGAATGATATAATTGCAGCTGCACATTTAATGTAATTTAGGGTTAGCATTTAGTTTCATTGGCTTAACAAGGCTTCTTCCTTTATTTAGCAAGTTAGTTGTCAAGTTTTTGTAGGATTAGAATTGGGAGAAATTGTTAACTTTTTTAGTACGGTGCTACTTTGGCTTACACTAAAATTGATTGAAGTTATCAACAATGGCATATATGTATGTAAATATTAAGAAGCCAAAGGTAGAAGCTGACAATTAACTAACACTTCAATTCAGTTTTCTCTGTGCTGGGTATTCTTCAGATATGTGGACTTCAATTCTTAGAATTCCCAGTCAATATAGCTATTGCTGTACTGGGTACCCAGTTTGGGGAAGTCTGTCTTACTTGTCTAGTTCTGTAGTTAAGTGCCTTGAAGCTGCTATGCAATGGTACGATGGAGTTTAATTATCTTGATTTAAGTGGAAGAATGAAGCACCTGCAAATTAATGTGGATTCAGGGTTCTTAACAAAGCTCTGCTGTCCACAGATTTTTATCACTGAAGTGCAAGTGCTATGTAATGACTATCATTTGTTAATTATGGTTTGGTACAATATAGTTTATGGTATATAGTATGGTTCTTGAATGAAGACTTGCACTCTCATTTTGCTTGTTTTATTTCAATGTTAGGCTGATATATCTCTCTACAATGAATTCAGATCCTGGAAGGATGATCCTACCATGGACAGGACATGCCCTTTTCTCAATTCAATCTATGAAGAAGATATCTTTCCATGCTTAACCTTCTCAAAAAGTGAGGTAATGCTTTGAAAACATATAGTGATACTTAAATTGGTTATGTAATATGAAAGAAGGCCTTTCAAACAACTACCACCAAATATTTTGATGTCTTCAGTTAAGTCCAAAATTCCCTCTTTTACCTGCAAAGTATTTCCACAGAATTATAGGTAGGCTTGATTTTGTTTGTATTGCATATACTGTAGCTTTGGACCATTTCACAATTAAAGCCATAAATATTATTTCATGCGAAAGTTTTCTTCTGGATTTGTTATTGAGAGTTTCAAAACAGCATATCGAACCTTTGAACAGTTTCAGTTGATAAATGGTTTCAAGGAATCAATCTACATATAGTCCACGATTAGTGACTGCCTCATTTAATGATCCTGAAGTAACTTGACACGTCTGTAAAGCAAAGGAAAGCTGAAGTCAAATCATAAGCACAGTCCCAACTTCACTTTATAACTGCTTTGCTTAAACTGCAAGCTGTTTTAATGGAAAATATTGCAGTTAGTTTTACCAGATTATAATACATTTCTTTCCTTTTGTTTCTCATATTGTACTACAATTTGCTATTGATCTTACTGCTCCTAAAATCTTAGTCTGTTGAATACAGTTATTGCACTGGTTCCTAATCTTATGAACCCAGAATTAGCTTTATATTAAACCAAGAATCTCTGGGAAGTTCTTCTACATTGCCATTCTTCTTTCCACTAGCATTAAAAGCTGATATGTTCATTAGTTTCTCAAATTGAAAGCCATCTATCTTAAAATATAAAATATTATATACTGAGAATGCTTTATTCTTGACCATAATCCATAAATGGGCAACCTGTGATATCTGAGCTCTGTTTGTAAGGTGGGCATGGGATACTCTAGTGTAGAAACAAATGAGAATTGCAATTAATCTCTAAAATGGGCTTTGTTTTAATCTTCTTCCCTGCCTATAAAAATGTGGAAGAAAATAATGTGAAATTTCCCAATGATACTGGCCACCAAAATGTTGCCTTTCCTTGCAATGCAAATCTAAAGCTGGTTCTTAGGTTAATGAATTGTATGGTTTTGCTCCTTTGTGTTACATCCTGTTCTGGTTTATATGAGAAACATGATAGTGGTTATATGAGAACCGTGATAGTGTCTAGCCTTCATGCAATTTCTGCTACTACAGGTAGTATAACTTTGGAGAGGGTGGTGGCAGCGGCGGCTGGATATATCATGTTTTCATTCCTGTGCTTCTAAAGCAGTGTTTTTCAAATTTGACCACTGGAAGATATATGGACTTCAACTCCCAGAATTCCCAGGGAGCCATGCTGGCAAGGAATTCTGGGAGTTGATGTCCATACATCTTTAAAAGGCCAAGATTGAGAAACACTGATTTAAAGTATTGAGGATACACGCTTCCTTTTATCACAGTTAAATTAATAATATCTCCAAATAGAGCTCATAGCATGCTTTGTCAAGCCTTGGGAAACACTTTAGGAAAACTACTACTTGCATCTTTGTGGTCTATTTTCAGTTGGCCTCTGCTGTCCTGGAAGCTGTAGAAAACAATACATTAAGCATTGAGCCTGTTGGTCTGCAGCCTGTTCGATTTGTAAAAGCTTCTGCGGTTGAATGTGGAGGACCCAAGTATGTTGCAATTTAAGGATCTTATGGTACTGGGAATATATTGCTGGGTTTTATTCTGGCAGCCAGAAAGAAATGACTAACAGATTTACCTCCAAACAGAAACCCCATAAATGCTGCATTGAAAGCTACAGGATGCACTAATTCTTTCTCAGCAAGGCATGGATCTCCATCAGTGGTGAAATGTAAAATTTGTTACTACCGGTTCTGTGGGCGTGGCTTGGTGGTGGTGGGTAATGTGACTGAGTGGGCGTGGCCAACTTTTTAAAAAAAAAACTTTTAAAAGCATTTTTTAAAAAAGCATTTTCGGCCGAAGAGGTTGTAGAAAAACTGTTTTTAAAACCTTTGACAATCTCAGCTAAACCACACGATCATCAGAGGCTTTTTTTTTTTAATTTTTAAAGGATTTTTTCGGCCGAAGAGGTTGTAGAAAAAATGCTTTTAAAAAAAAGAAAAAGAAAAAGACTCTGATGATTGTGCAGCTCAACTGGGCATTTGGGGGGGGGCAGGGATTTTTGCTACCAGTTCTCCAAACCACCCACCGGCCTCACTACTGGATGGAGTGATCCGGTCCGAACCGGGAGCATTTCACCCCTGATCTCCATCTTCTTTTATACAGAGAGGGAAGGTTGTGGCCCCTGCAGGTATTACCAGGGCAAAAACAGTTGGTGTGCCATGAGAGAGATTAAGAAAGTAGACTGTGCTATTAATCAAAAGTCCATAAGATAAGTTAGAACTCTAAGTAAGTCTGAGAATCACTATCATCCAATCTGAGTCCTAATTTAGTTTATAGGATTTAGATTAATACCGAGTCTAGTTTCTTTTCTTTATAAAATCAGGAGCAGTAGTAATATTTACTGGTGGTGATTCTGAGGCCGAATTAGAGATTATGGTTGTGAGAATAAATATTTTGTACACTTAAGAATAATTATGTAATGGAAAAGAACAACTTTCTAGAATCTAATTTCACTTTTGTTCTAATATTTAAGTGGCAGCCATGTTATTTTACTTGTAAGTCAAATAATTATAAAAAGAATATATAGATGAAGATACTGGCACATATTCTAATATTTGCATAGCAGCTTTTTACTTTAAATGTTGATTCTTTGTCTCCAAAAAACAATACTTTGTTAGCATCTGCATTATATAATTTTGGTGACATGCAGGAGTTATAAAGCACATTTATGTACACTGATTATCTTCTTAGTTTTGGTAGTTGCCTGGGACTATTACCAGGCATCTGATGTGCTTCAGTACTTGGAAGGGAAGCTTTGTATACCCCAAGCTCTGCAGATCTGACAGTTAATTGGCTCAAGAACAAGGAATGACTCTTCCTGTCTCCATATTTTACTGTGCTTTCTATATTTTCGCTCTTTTATCCCCACCCCTACAAATTACACACCATCTTGGCTATATCCCCATTTTTTATGGCATAAGGGAGTCTTTTTCCCCCCAGGATCATGCATTCAACTGATCTCATTTCCCCCATGGCCCTCCCATTACATCAGAAGCTTACTTCAAGTAGTTCTTCAAGTGTCATTTCTTATCATTGGGTAACTAGCAAGAGATGAGCATCAAATTACTTCCATAGGTAACATTGTGGCTGTGTTCATACATTATACTAGGCTGTAACCATGGTAAATCAGCACAACTGGGTTCATAGAGATGCTAAACCACAACAAAGAGAAGGGATCTTAAGTCTGGAATAGTTGAGATGCTTTTGGGGGGACGGGGACCTTTTTTAAAAAAAATGCAAAGACCCTTGCAAAGGGCAGTTCTGTCTGGAGTTGTAAATTTTACCTATGTGGATTTAACAGCTTTACAAAAAATTGTAAACACTGAGCACATCAGTTCATAATTTGCAATAATTTCTGTCAAAGTGGTGTAAAAATGGATGACAGGCTCTTTGGTAAACAACTGTACCATAATTCAGTGTTCATGTAAATTAACTCGCAACTTGGGCGTCCTCCTGGACGCACGGCTGTCTTTAGAAGAGCATACGACGGCTGTGGCCAGGGGGGCTTTCTATCAGGTTCTCCTGATACGCCAGTTGCGCCCCTTTCTAGACCGGGACTCCTTACACATGGTCACTCAAGCACTCGTCACTTCTCATCTGGACTATTGTAACGCTCTCTACATGGGGCTCCCCTTGGGGTGCACCCGGAGGCTCCAACTGGTGCAGAATGCGACCGTGCGGGGGATTATGGGAGCGACGGGATGCTCCCATGTGACGCCTCTCCTGCGCGAGCTGCATTGGCTCCCGGTGGACTTCCGGGTGCGCTTCAAGGTATTGGTGACCACCTTTAAAGCGTTCCATGGCTTAGGGCCAGGGTATCTACGGGACCGCCTTCTGCCACCAATTGCCTCCCACCGGCCAGTTCGCTCCCACAGAGAGGGCCTCCTCAGGGTGCCGTCAGCCAGATAATGTCGGCTGGCAACCCCCCCGGGGGAGAGCCTTCTCTGTGGCGGCACCTATCCTATGGAATGATCTACCCCCAGAGATCCGAGTGATTCCAGACCTCCGGACTTTTCGTCGGCCCTAAAATCCCACTTTTTTCAGTTGGCCGGGCTGGCCTGATTCTTTAATTGGTTTTAGTGTTGATATTGATTGATTTTAATTGACATGTTTTAAACTTTGGGCCAAATTGTATCTAAATTATTTTAAAATGATTTTAACTTTTGTACTATGTTTTTTATCTGGCTGTTCACCGCCCTGAGTCTGCTAGGAGAAGGGCAGTATAAAAGTTAAATAAAATAAATAAATAAATAAATAATAAATAATAAATCGTAACCCATCTTTTAAAACTCTTCCACTCTATTGACAGGAAATGTGCTCTCAGTGGACAAAGTAAATCCTGCAAGCATCGAATCAAGCTGGGGGACTCAGGAAACTACTATTATATTTCTCCTTTCTGTAGGTATAGGGTAAGTGTTGAGCTCTAAATCATGGTTTGTATATTTGGATCAGGCAGGTAATTAAACATGTGGAATTCTAATTCTTTATCCCCCTTCTTTTGTACAGATCACATCAGTATGTAATTTCTTCACCTACATTCGATATATTCAGCAGGGGCTTGTGAAGCAGCAAGATGGTAAGTTAAGAATGAGGCCTACTGTACAAAAGTTGTTTTATTTCTTAGAAGGGCTGCTATGTTTTTGTAGCAGGTTGTGGATTTTCAGAAGTGTATTTTTGCTATATAAACCAAGAACTTGGGGAAGTTGTAATGCTCCTACAACCTCTGGAACTGCATCTAAAACCTCCTACTTCTCTGCTTTTTTATATTCCCATATGGCATAAGTTAGGAAGAGGATTTTATTTTTCATAATTAAGCTGACAGTCATCTGTGCAAATTTCGAAGGGACAATATGTCATTAAGCTTTTAATTTCTAGACAATCAGTGGGTTTCATATAAATATATCCACAGATTATTGTGACAGATTGTCTGTATCAAGGGATGATGGAGGAAGAAAAATAAAAAAAAGTGTTTCATTCTTTTAAACTGGGCATACAGAGAATATATACACCAGTTTTCCTATTCTCTTAGTTCTTTACATCCTTTTTTGAAATTTCCATATCTGCTCTGCACTTGGGGATTAAACTACATAAACTATTTAAAAGTTAGGATCAAGCATGCAGACTGATTTTATCTTATACTGGTAAAACATTTTTTAAAGATGTAAGCATCATCACTGTACTGTCACTTAAAATCTATTTTGCATGGTCTCAGTATTTTTATATGAAAAATGTTGTGAGAGATTTGATATATTCATCCTTAAATCATTAAACATCAGTTAAATACTCTGTCATAACCTTTTATATACATAGTATGCACAGTTGTTAGTTCTCATTTTGTGTTAATGTTTTACCAAACTTTAAGACCTACAGTATTATAAGACAGTGGAAAATGTTATTTTGAAATTTAGATGTTTTTATCAGAGTCCTTGTAGGTGCATCTTAAAAAAAACCTAAATGATTGCAAAATCCTAAAGTAAAGAAATATTTCTTTATATACACAGTATGCACAGTTGTTAGTTTTTATAAAAAGAGTAAGTAAATAGTTTTAAGGCAGGAAGAATATAATTAACATAGTGCAGTTGGTAAAGGTTTAGGTGTCCTTAGATTTCTCCCCAAAATCTTGAATTAGTTTGAAAGATGAACTGAATGATAGGCTATGTACCTAGGCTATGTACCGTGTTTTCCCGAAAATAAGACCCTGTCTTATATTTTTTTGAACCCTGAAATAAGTGCTTGGTCTTAATGCCATGTGCTCAAAAGCCCGATTGTTATTATCAGGCTTTTATCAGGCTTGATTTTATAATCAAGCTTATTATCAGGGGATGTCTTATTTTGGGGGAAACAGGCTAATCAAAAGAGGTTAGACATAATGCTATCCTTAATATAAAATACATTAATTTTTTTCCAATCAGCACCTCTCAGTACATGTATTATATTTAAATAGTGCTTTTAGTATCTGAAAACTCAGATTTAACATTGCTAAATAACTTTGTTCATTGGGAACTTTTAAAGAAGCATTTTTTTCCACAACATCTCCTTTTCTTTTGCACAGTGGACCAGATGTTTTGGGAAGTAATGCAACTGAGGAAAGAGATGTCGCTGGCAAAACTTGGCTATTACAGGGAGGAGCTGTAACTCCAGCATTTCTGGTGCCTGCATGAACTTCCATAATTGTACATACATTTGAGCCGGTTCTATATCCATGTCTATTTATTTTAAAATGGGTCCAAGATTATGTGCAAGATTGCACTACATACTCATATAATTCAACAGAATAATTTTACACAAGAGATTAAAGCTGGCAAGGCAAGAGAATTTTCAGGTATACTTGTGACTATAACTTATGACTGAGAAATTCAGGTGAAACACTGTTCAAGATTTATGTGCATTTTTGTGTGTTCTAGAGAGAGTTTTTAATATAAAATTTCAGCTTAATAAAAGGTTAAATCTGAACTTCCTGGGTCTGAAACGTTCTTTTAAAAAATGTGTAGTTTGTAAAATGTATGAAAGAAAGTGATTATTTTTACCAAAAACCAGTAACCAGGGGCCTGAAATGATTCTGGATAAATGGTGATTAATTAGTGCAAGTGGGGATATAGCAAATGTTCATACTAAAGCATGCATTTCCATTAAGAGCTAACTGTTTGCAATGAGATGTGGAGATGAATTAAAAAATAATATCAACTACTGCTGATTTAGCTTCAGAAGTATTGAGTGTCTGTGAATGCTTTCATCTTCTGATTCTACTTAGCAAAATTTAAAATTATTTGAAGTATTTTTCTCTTCGGTCTACAATGTTTGCTTTGTTGGGAAATCAAACAGAAACATATTCTCTAAGGAACATGGGACTGTTGTGTGTGATTAGTGAATTAATAGAAAGGAGTTCCTGCTGAAGAAAACAACATGGAAAAGGTTTATCAGCTTTGAAGAAAAATTAAATCACATTTGCCCTTGTGCCAAAGTAACACCCCCACACCAGTAGCCGCTGAATAGACATTCTGTATTGTCAGTACTGATGAGGTCCCAAAGCACTCTGATTTTTATTGATCCATCACCTTTTTTAAAATTTGAGAATGGCTAAAAACACTCTCAAATATTAACTTTACTATTACTTCTCCTCCAACACTGAAATTTGATCATGCTTTTTCTATTTCTAGTTGGGGTTTATCTTCCACTTAGTATGCATTACACAAGTTGATACTCTGAGGCAAATACTGGGACATTTAATCATTTCTTGGCCATTAGGCTTCATATTGCAAAATAAAAGCTACAGCGTTGAGAGACTTGATCCGAATGATAGCTTTCTGTATCTTGCAGTACTATGAACCAGTTTTTCTCAACGTTTTTATCTCTGAGAGACTCTGAAAACTGAAATAGTTTTCAGGCCTTAGGAAACCGCTGGATAAAAATTGCAAAAATTACAAAAACTGCACAATACAATACAATACAGTCCATGTTTTTATGACATTTACACCGACAGCAACCATTGTGTTGCACATGAAGTTCCAAGACATTTTGTTTTTAATCATGGAAAGCCAGATTGTTGTAATCTCTTTCTCTACCTTACTCAAAATGTTTTAGTTTTTTAATGCCTGTGCTAGACAATTTTGCTATGTTTATGGTCTGTATTTTTCTGTTCCCCCGAGCTATGAATAGTATCTTGGGCCATGTAGGACCACTTTTCTGGTTTTTGGGAATGCTGGTTAAGAATTTCCGTATTTGAACATTAAAATCATCATCATGATATCTGAAAACTGCAGCCGATTCTCTGTGCATGTCATTAACAAGTTTCAGCTATATTATTCAAGAAGTGGCAACAACTGCATCTGCTGTTTTCCCAGCTCAGTATTGGAATACTTTCCCACTCTCACACTCCTGTCACATATCTATGTACATAATATATCTACAGTTATGTTACTTGTAAACATAAGAGGAAGGACTGTAGCAAAATATGTAACTTTTGTTGCCTTCTTAGTTGCACATCAGTTGGAAAGTACCTTGAATTTGAGAGCAAAGGTCCTTAAAATGAGGAAAAAAGAAAAATACGATTTGCCTGCCTGTAAAAAGGAAATAAGTGTATCTTTTCTCCTAAGAATGGATAGGATCTATTAAAGCAAAAATTAACAAATTGATGCACGGGCACATTTGGCAAACTACTGAATAATTTGAGAATTAATCAGTATGCTTTTTCTGCAAGAGTGAGCAATAGGATGGTAGAATGAGCAGTATATTTGAAACTCACTGAAAACAATATGCCTGGATGGATTGGGGCTTTTTGTTTTATTTTAGAGTGTGTGGATACTCTTCTTTTGTGCCCATGGGTGTGGTGGGTGAAAATGAGACCCCACTTTGAACATTAAGTATCTAAAGAAGGAGTATTGAAGATGCTACTGTTTAATTTCTAATGTGATCCCTTTTTCCTATGTATCAAAAGGTGGATAAAATTGAACATTTTGGGATCATGACATATTGAGCCAGTGATAGCCAGTGAACTGACAAAAATAATAGTTTGATTTTTTCTGCCATAAAGGCTACTGTGAATTTAAGTATAATGAAAGAAAGTATAAAAGTCTTTTATCAGTATGTTTTGAAATTGAAATAGCTTGTGTTTCCTATAAAAATTAAAGAGACTAATAAAAATTTTTGGCAAATCATATTTCACAGTGGTTTGATGGTTAGCATACCCAGCATTAAAAACATGAAAACAAACATCCATAAATTAAATAATTAAATACAAATCAAAGGAGAAAGACAACAGAAAATAGAAAGGAGTACATGTAGCTTAGGGTTGGACTGTGGAGTCCTTGATTCTGTCTGAACCTGGTTATGTGCTTGCAGACATTTCGTTACATCAGCATGCATCAGTGCAAATCATTAGTGCGTTAGTGAGATAAAGTCTGCAAGCAAATAGCCAAGCTCAAAGAGCATCGAGGACTCCACAGACAACAGAAAAATCTTCAGAATTTAAAACCTAGTACTAGTGAAAGCATGTTTAGAGGTATAATAACATGTCTTGTGAAATTTATTCTAGAAGTGTCAGCTGAGTCCAGCTGAGGGAGATTAATTTGAGGCCCACTATGAATTAAATATTCAAATAGACTTGAATCTTGGGATGGAGGAGAGGAAGGGAAGGAGAAGGCCATAATCTGCATGTTAATCTTGGATGCATCTTCAAACAATTTATTCAAAATTTGCAGTTGTAAAATAACTATATAGAATGTTACTTGATTTTATATTTAAAAAAACAGCGGTCATTCTTATAGAAGAACCAACAAGTATATTTCAGTGTATGGATAGTCTTCAACTTAACAACCATTTGTTTAGTGACTGAAGTTACAAAGGCACTGAAAAAAGTGATGTATGACTGCAAGATCCAACCTGGGTGGGTCACCAGGGCCAGAGGTTTAGTCTTCTGAGCTTTCAGACTCATGCCGGAGCCCATCCTCAGGGAACGTCTCTCTACCGGAATGTGCTTTGGGCTATTCTATGCTTCATATAAGGTACAACATAAATATGAAGCATAGAATAGCTCAAACACATATTCCGGTAGAGAGAAGTTCCCTGAGGATGGTCTCTAGCACGAGTCCAAAAGCTCGGAAGACTAAACCTCAGCCCCAGTGACTGACCCAGATTGGGTCTTGTAACATTATCCTGGGACACACATATTTGCCTTCATTCATGATTTACGACCATTTCTCACACTTACAACCATTGCAGCATCCCCATGGTCACATGATCAGAATTTGCATGCTTAGCAACTGGTTCATGTTTAACTCATGTTTAACTCAGTGTCTCAGGGTCATGTGATCACCTTTTGTAGCTTTCTGACAAGCAGAGTCAATGGGGAAGCCAGATGCACTTAGCTGTGTTACTAATTTAACAACTACAGTGATTCACTTAACAACTGGGGCAAGTAAGGTCATAAAATGGGGCAAAACTCACTTAACAAATTTTGGGCTCAATTGGGGTCATAAGTCGAGGACTATCTGTACTTCACTATACTCAGAAGTTGGCAAGACTTTATAAAGAGAATTTAAATCAAATATTTATGGATGGAATGTGCTGATCTTAATCCTGCATAGTTGGAAGTTGACAAATGTCCCTGTGTGTATTTTTTTTTGTACCATTTTGTCTCCTGCAAGATGCAGCATTATATCTATTCATGTTTCAGTGAAATCCCAAAGGCAGACATCACAAAGGAATCCCTCCCTTATGTCTTTCTGGAAGGGTTAGGATTCAAAATGATGAAAGATGCAAAACAAAAAACAGCAATGCCAGCAGTGGCATTGTTCCTCACCTTCAAAAATATATGCCTCAGAAATGCCACCAAAGGGGGGGGGGGACCCAGACATCTTTAAAAAAAACTTTTGGAGGATGGTCTTTGATAGCTGCAGGAGAAGGGGATTAAAGAAAAGGAATTTTCAATTTTAAAAAAAGCTAAATATACTTACATTCCAGACTAACATCTCTAAGATGTTAGAAGTGCTAAAATGGACAAGCAAAGAGCTGTACTTGTTGAATGAAGAAGAAATAATTTGGATCTTCCGTTGATTACAGTAGTAGCTTCTGTTGAATATCAATGCTGGTGACACTGATAACAATTTGTTATCTCTATCAAATAGTAAATTCATTTGTCTCCAACAGAGCTTGTGATGAATTTAAAAAAGATAGCCACCAAAAGCCCTGAGAAAGAATACAAATCTACCAATTTAATTTATCATGAATTGATAGAATATCTTAACAGATATTTCCAGTCCTTGCTACGCTGGCATCAGTTTTTAAAGAAAAATGTATTCAACTGTGACCACATTAACATAGTTCTCAAATTACATTTTCATATCTTGAGATCTAAATTTTGGTCATGCCAGGTTAGCCCTCTCATACATCTCAAATCATGGACAGGGAGGCTTTTGTTGGTTACAGACCAATCTGGCATTCAGTAGCAGCAGCTAATGGAGTCCAGGGCCACTTAAGGTCTACTAATAGGGCATTGGAGATGAGGTCATGTTTTATTCTTGATATCTTTATTTTTTCATAATAATACCCTAATACTACAAAAAAACAAACAAACGCCAGTCTGCTGTTTCAGTTGTCACCTTACGAATTCATAGGTCCTTGGTTAGGACCTGACTTACTAGGTTGTCACCAGTTTTAGGCTGAATCTAACTACAACCTACTCATACATAATTTTAACTGCACATTATTGCATTATTTTTTAAACTGTAATCTCCAGTTTCTAGTTCTTTAAGTCATGATAGTAAAGTACTTGTTAATTAATGGAAAATCCTTCTAAACCAAATAATAATGGCAAATCTGTGATTTACATCAATACTGTGTTGTCATGATAGTAGTATGAACAATCTTGTAATAACATTCAAGTAGCCTTGAATCAAATTATTGTTTTAAAAAAAAAGATATTTCAGCTGTGGGTAATTTATAATTTAATTTGCTATACCGTAAGGAAGAAGTAACTATACTATTTAATAACAAATGGTTTAGAAAAATCATAAGAGTTAAACTGGAGGAAGAAGATGAAATGTTATACTGCTGGGATCTTAATAAAGTCTAATTGACCCCAACCTGAATTCCCACCCTTATAATCCTCAGACATATGGCAATTGAGCTTTCTTATAGATTACAATTGGAGTCGTTATCACATTCCACTTGGAAGACACACAATTGGAGAAGAGTACTTAATGTAATAGTGTTTCCAGGGTGATATCTTGTTTTCTACAGCAAAACCAACTGAACGCTTTATTACATTATCAGTTTTTGTGAGCTATAATCAACTTCATCAGTTGCATGAAATAGGAACATGAATTCAGCCCTAATTGGAGGAGAAAAAAGAATAATGAGATTAGAAGACATGAACTGCAGAAGATGCAGAGCATGCTAATTATTTTGTAAGCCATTCATTCTCAATGCAGATTAAGTATTTGCTTTTATTATGGACATACTTTGCTAATGAATGCACATAAAGTAAGAGATCAATAATCCCACAAGATGGCAGCATTTAAATTTAAATGTGGGGCTATTCTGCAGAAAATATAATTGCGTTTAATAGCACTAATTCCCAAAACAAACAGGTGAGATGTTGCACCTTTTAAGTCCTTTTCTTATTTACTTATTTGTTGGTTTTATTTAATACAGACACATGGGCATCTATTGGGCAAACAACCAAACAAATGCAATTGAAATATATGTATCAGACACTGGGACACAAATATATAAGGTGGCAATAGCGTCACCATACATATATCATTATTTTGGTGTCTGCTATGTGTGCTAGAGACTGTTTCAGCACATTTTATTTCTATTGGCTCAAAGAAAGTAGTAGCTACAGAAACTTCAGTAATAAGCTGTAGATAAAAGCTAGTTATCAGGCAGTAACTCACTACAACAAAATTTCCTTTTCCTTTCCTTTCCTGTTTCCTTTCTAAAAACACTTGCTTTAGTTTGTGCCATCATTGGATTTTGGTTCAAAATAATTCTTAATTTTTTTTTCTCAGATTATGATTATTTTCTGAAATCTATTCCATAATAGCAATAATAATAAAAATAACAAAATATATCACAGCAACTTAATTATAATAGTTATAATTCTATTCATAATGTAATCCCAATTGTAATATTAATCAACAATAACAGTCACATCAAAACATAAGACCAAATTGCTTGAAAAGATTGCCAACTCCTAGTTTGAAGACAAGTTTTTTGTTGTCTCAAATGCTCACTTTCTTCTCCCTGTATCAGTAAATCTCAGGTTTGCAATCCAGCTGAACTGAACAATTGAACCAGAGATCAATGAACATCTGTATTATTTCTTCCTTCTTATTTCTCAATTGGAAATTACCTCCTCTACTGAAAGAATTGGGAACTTGGAACTCTAAAATGTTGCACAACTACAACTCACAGCAGCCTCAATGAAGGACATGGACACAGTTTCCTCACTCCTATAGAAGAAAGTTTGGGCTAGGAAAACAAGCAAGATGCACTAATTTACAGAAAACAGCCCTTCTTTAAGGCAATGTTCTTTCGTTTAGGGAGAAATCAGAAAAAGAAAGTATTAAACACAGTATAAGCTTGAATTGCTCAATTAATGCCAAAGAAAAGATTAAGAAGACATAAAAAATACCTGGTACAATTTCTTCACTTTGAATGAATGAATTCAGTATATACGTATAGCAATTGTAGTAATTGTTTATACTGCAATGTGATTATTTGTACAGATAATTTAGCAGATGAAAAGAATGTATTTTTTCTGCATGTTCTCTTTTGGAGACTATCAGACAAATATTACACATAGCTACTTTGTTATGTGTATTGGATCCAATGGGGCTACCAAATCTATACTGCAGAAACCCAGACTGTAGAAGATGTCAGACTGTAGTTAATTAGATTTTTGCAGTTGTTATACAGGTAAAAATATTTGTTTAATTTTAGAAATACTTATTTTTAAAGGAAGAGCACAATTTTGTGGTTATAAGAGACATAATTAGGAGAAAGGGTAGTCTACTTGAGTTTGGATAATTTTGAAAAGTGTTAAAGCAACTTTCTCTGGCTAAGTGTGTGGATAAAAGTTGAGTTTCTGGAGAAGAGAATAATTTTTAATGAATTACAAAAAGAAACGGTTTCTCCATTTGAATATTTTGCTATTGGAATGAGCTTCCCTGGGAGACAACAACCATTTCAATTCCTCTTTTTCCAGTCTTCATAGTTTTTTCCCTGAGTTTGATTTAATGACTGTTCCATATTGGAATTCTACATTTTATGTTTTATGTGCTATTTATTCATTCTACATGTTTTAAAGCTATTTTTACCTTTGATTTTTAGAAACTTGATGGTTTATACCATTATTTATTGTATGGATGTTTATATTGTAATGTGTGATATTTTAAACTGCCCAGAGAAACAATTGTCCTTTTTTCCCAACCTCATTATTACAAAGAATCAGTATAATATTAGAATAGTAATAATGTATGAGATTACAGCACCACAAAAGTATAAAACAGTATAAAATTAGCACATAAAGAGCACATGGAGAAGTGGATTCATCTGTGAATGTTAAAATAATAAAAGTAACTGCAGTGTAAAATGTAAAAAGTAGTTACAGCATTTGCTTATTTCAGTAAACCAGCTGAGCTGCAACTATGCTGTGATGATGTTGATCATGTGGTGTTCCCTCAGGCCATGAAAAGCCTTTTTGGCTTTGTTGATAATGAATGACTGTACTATTATCTGCTGGGCCAAGCAGCCAGCCAGCCATCAGCCCCACCTTTTTTGAAAGCCATATATTCAGGCTGCGCTCACTATGAATTGCTGTGACCTATATTACAGCTTTAAGCCTGGAGGGAATGAGACTCTCTTAGTCTTGAGCATTATCCTGTGATTGCTCTGTAGCTTCAATATTTCTCATAGAAAGAGGATTGTTAATAATCTTTTTCTCTCTCTCATATAAATGAGGCATACATTTGAAGAAGAGGAAAAATTGGCCAACAGACAATTTAGAAAACTTTACATTGGATTGGCGATTATATGATATGATTAATGAAAGTGCATCCGTGGCTTTAGGCCAACAGTGGGCTAGATTCCAGTTTTGTAGTACTCTTACTTCAAAATAGCAGGAAACCAGTAATATCAACTATTGCCAGAATAGCTCCAAGGGCCACAAGAGAACCTGGAGCCACAGGGACATGCAACTGTTTTCAGCTCATGAAATTAGATCAATGTCTTTCCAATGTCTTTTCAACCGTTTTCACTGTTTTTCCTCTGGGCTGGCATTTAGAGGCAATTCTCCCTTGCTGTGATTCAATAAATCCTGATGTGGTTATACCGCAGTGAAAAGGTCTCCCTTTCTGACCACGTCCCAAGTTCTACTCATTTATTTCTTCATTTCCATTTATATTATGTAGCAATTAAAAATTATTCATATCAAGTGGAATGACTCTTATTCTAGGAACACTAAAATATGTTCATATAAAGATGCAGATCTCCATCCATTCTTTTTAACGGAGGAAACTCCTTTTTATAATGATTTTTTAAAAGATTCCACCCCACCCCCCAAAGTTAATATAAGATGCTTTATTTGGAATCTCTTAGAAAATCTATTTTCTTTTACTTTAAAATGGCACTTGTGTTTAAATGCACATATTTGTACAGATAAGGATTGATATTTATAAATGATTAGTAATTATTAATGGCTTATCCCAGAATTACAGAATTGGAAGGAACCTTGGTGCGTACAAACCCGCTCTCCCAATTGCTCAGTCTGACCGGGCAACCAGCTCTTTGAAGAGTCCTGGTTGCCCCTGTGCTCTTAGGAACCTTCAGTGCAGCAGAAATTTTATTGTAGGCTGTAACTGATCTGTGCCTTACAATAATCCTGTCTCTGAGCTCTGCAGGTAGTTTCTTTACCTCATGGCTTTTGCTCTGCTACAGTATGCATTGTCAGCTCTGACGCCTTCTGTAGAGAGGTGTGTTTCTATCCAATCATGTCCAATCAATTTAATTTACCACAGGTCGACTCCAAGGTGTAGAAACATGTCAGCAACGATCAAGAGAAGGAGGAGGCACTAGAGATAAATTTCACGTGTTGTTGCAAAGGGTCTGAATATTTATGCCAATGTGATATTTCAGTTTTTTCTTTTTAATAAATTTAAAGACATTTCAAAAATTCTGTTTTCACTTTGTCATTATGAAGTATGAATGTAGATTAATGAGAAAAAAATTAATTTCAACAACTGTAGAATCAGGCTGCAGCATAACAAAATTGAAGTGGGGTCTGAACACTTTCTGAATGCACTGTATATAAGATATAGGTTTAATTAAAAATGGAAGGGCTAAAAGGTATGCCATGAAGTATGAACCAGTGTCATCTAGACAGTTGTAGATATGTATGAAAGTAGGAATGTATGGGTTCTTGATTGCTGTATATTATGCTGTATATCACACGGGTGTCAAACTCTATTTCATTGAGGACGGCATCAGGGTTGTAGTTGACCTTGGGGGGGCATGGCCAGTTTCCCTGTGTCCCTCCTTCTCATTCCCATTTCCCTCCCTCCTTGCCTCCCTCTCCTTCCTTCCATTCCTCCCTCCTTCTCATCTTCTTTCCTTCCTTCCTCCTAGGGGAGGGGGAGAGATTGGCAGCGCTGCTGGTGGCCATGCTTATCACAGCTGTGGCTTTCCCACGTAGAGCGGGGGTGGTCCCAGTGAGAGGGAAATCACATGGGCTGCAAGGTCGGGCCGGCAAGCAGACCATGGAGGCGCTGATGGTGGGCACGGCACTGATTTATAACTGGATGGTGGTCATCTGGCCGGGAACATGGTGAGCCTTAGATCTGCAGGGCTGCCCTGGGGCCAGCTAGAGGCTGCCCCCACTGCCTCATTCCTGTCCCCTGGACATGTGCACAGGAGGCAGTGAGTGCCATGGGGATAGGGCCGAAGTGGCGGGGCGGTCTCTCGCCGGCTGCAAGGCAACCCATGGATCTAAGGTTCCGGCCTAGATGGTAGCCATCAAGTTATAGATCAGTAGCCAGCTGGCCTGGACCAGGGCCGAGGTGGAGGCGCTGGGATCAGTCCTTTGCTTTTTCCAAGGCAGCCCTGTGGGCCAGATTTAGCCACATTGCAGGCCGGATCTGGCCCACGGGCCTTGGTTTGACACCCCTGTTCTATGGAATGATGATAGTGAATCAGAAATAAATGTGTGTGTGTGTGGGGGGGGAATTATATAACATTCTGAATTGAAAAGGCCATTAGAGTAGATATTCCAAATATTAAAGAACATTTTGCTACCACCCATTCATTCAGGAATAGTGATTGTGATTAGTACTTGTTTACAAGGACTATGAAGATTATGAATTAAAATGAACATCTCCTGAAAAATGTTGTCATCACATGGCAATCACATCAGATATCTCCATGGAGTAATCTGTTTAACTATAATTATGAACAATTGTAAGAAACTTTAGGTCTTTTAGTGTGATGCTTTGAATGGTAAGAAATATGACCCACACAGGATGGTATAAGCCTTTTTCAATAAGGAGACCTGGTGCCAAAAAAATAATTGGGTTAGTGATTTCCTACTCTAGGATCCCCAGGATTGTAAAATAGAGCAAAGGATTATTAACAGAAATAAATTATCAATTATTACCGTATTTCCCGGGTCCTTTACAAGAAGCCAAAAATATTGACTATTCTGTTTCCAATATTTTTAAGGCTTAAATTCTTTTTCATTCATTTTGCATCACTTCGGGAATTGTTTTAAAGTTTATATAACAAATGTTGGTGTTTTGCATTTTATGTTTATCCTCAATATATGCATATCTATAAACAAATTTGCCCAGTTTAAACTATTTGTGCTATTTTCAGCAATACAGTTTTCTGCATATTTTATTCTACCATTTCAGATACACATACAGGCGCAGACATATTTTTGTGCAAATGTCACAGACAACTGGAT
The DNA here is from genome assembly GCA_012654045.1 of Ptyas mucosa. NCBI lineage: Eukaryota > Metazoa > Chordata > Lepidosauria > Squamata > Colubridae > Ptyas > Ptyas mucosa. The sequence continues at coordinate 22,813,012 of WNWU01013802.1, read as the reverse complement.
TCCAGTTCATGTATTGATTTGAAAAGGAGCAATTAGCTAAGTTCATTTGAAAAAAAATATTAAATTATTTTCATATTTGTGCTAAATGTGTGCTGACTGCATTTCAGCATATACAACTATGTACTTTGCAGTCAGCACACTCATTTTGTTTAGAAAATGCTTTTATAGACCTTCCCTGCAAACTGCTTTTCAAACTCCCTGAAACATGTTTAAGGAGTTGCTGATTGCTTTCCCTTTCAGTAATCTTTGCATCAAACCACAAATTGCTTTCTAAATGGGTAGGGAGTCTCATTTGCTTGGAATGCATTTCATAAAAAACTAAGGTCTCCATATATTTTAATGTACATCATTGCACCGTATATTACTTTTATTATTTATTTCTTTTAAAAAATATAGTTTCTTTGCCTCACTCGCCTCTTTCAGTATTTTAAAATTGTATGCAGAAATACCAAATAGTTAGTCTAATAAACATGCCGTGCTGGAGGCAAACATCTCTACAGTACAATTGAGATATATATATTACTCCAAACTACCTAAATAAAGATATGTACAACTCATATAAGTCACTGAAAGTTGTATTGCAAGAAAGCAAATGTAGGTGCCCAGCACTGGGAAGGTAGGAAGAAGCCTTTCTTGAAATGAAGAAAAATGAGGCTACCCTGTACCCATGATCGAAACCTTGTCCCTTTTCACATATTATATATCAAAAAGGGAAGGGCATCTAATCACACCCATAAAGCCATCTTGTCTTTTTTTATAACCCTTCCTGCAGATCCTTTTGAAATACTCCCTTGAAGATCTTGCATAGCCCTACTAAGTGAATTAATGGTAGGATCCAGCTGTGCTACTTCTGTGTCTCAATAGTTAATTGACTAACAAAGTTTTATAATTGCCTTCAATGCTTGTTAACTTTTTTGGGAGATGGGCAGCTATACACATTTTAAAAATCAATAAGGAAAGTTAAACATTTGAATAATATTTTAATATCAATAGAAAAGACTAACCAATCAGGTATTTGAGCTTTCCTTTTACTGATGGAGTAGCACAGATTTATTTGCCTGATTTTATTAAATCCTATTCCTGCCAGTAATAGAATGAATGTAATGAAACTGTTGTTATATTTGTCTTCAATGTTGTTGGTTAATATAGAAATCTGATTTCATAAATAAGCTTTTTGGGATGATATTTAATTCCATGTACTGAAATTCCCCCCTTCTTTATCTAAATTGTAATCTCGAGGAATAAATCTTCCATGAACATAAGATCTGATGATAATGATGATATTAAATGGATAATATTAATGATATTAAATGATTCAGTCATGGTTTTAAACATCTTAAAAAGAGCACTATTAATACACCATGAAGCAATGCATTTATTCTGAAGTGGACATTAAATTAGAGGAAATTTTTGCTGAGAGGTATTTTACTTACTAAAAATGCATTGAGTCCCTTTAGCAACAGGGGAAGCATATTCTTGAAGAGAGAACATGGGACACAGCATGTATAAATTAATTTGAAGTCATGGGTAGTTCTTAACCATCTTGTGTCAAGATCTATTTAATAGTTCCTAGAAATATATATTTCAAAGGAAAAACATTGTTAGGGTGGTATAACTCTAAATCTGAGCTAATTTTAGATATCTCCAATTGTTTTTGCCCTTTCAAGCAATCAAGCACATCAGGTCCCATCTATCAGACGTAATGGTATGTGGGAATGATCTTGGAAGACCCACAGTCTGAGGAATAGTCCGATAAGGGGCAACTCAGTTTGTAAGTGGAGGAAAATCATGGAAAGCATCTCAGAAGGGACAATCCCTAGTTTACCAAAGACTGAAAAGATAGGACAGGTGATATATTTTTAGTCTTGCAAGATTCTGTTAATGTAACAGAATCTGGATGCATCTGGATGTGTCTGAACCAGCTGACAAGGCTGACACCAGAAGGTGTACCTTTGTTGCAGTGCCTGCTTTCTGGAACCCTTCCAGAGATTTATGTGGTTTCCATCCTCTCAACATTTTGGAAATTACTAACAATTTGGTTATTTTCCCAGGTCATGGAGTAGAGTGATAGAGTGATTTTGGAGACACTCTAAATTTGACTTAGTTTATGTTATTCTTGTTGGCCATGTTCTCTTGCCATTGACAGTACCAAAAATTTGGGTACTTGAAACTGGAAACAATGAATAAACACTTACTATGCCTGAAAAATGTCCCACTCATAAATGTTTCTTGATTTCTGATTTGGAGCCCAGCTGTGAGATATCACATTGAACAACAGATGCATTTTTCTGCCTCAATCATTTTGTTGTCAAAAGAAAAACAATTTCCAGATTATAATCCGTATTTGATTACTATAATCTCCCCATCATAAAAATCCACTTGGGGATGAAGTAGTAGAAATGTTTTATTTAAATACTGTCAGCATTACCTTCCTTGCTTTCTCCTTTTCCTTCATTTCCCTTCTTTCTTCCGTTATACATGCCAACATCTCATTAGCAAGTCGATGATCAACAGGATCAGCTTTTACTTTCTTCATAAAGGTATTGGATTTCAACTACCATAATGATTAGCTAGCACTCCCAGTTGCCATGACCACAGGATAGCTGGTAGTATAGCTCAGTCATTGTCATAATTTCTCAGTATTACTGTTGTGGAGATGAGATTAACAGACTGTTGGGGTCAGAAGATTAACAGAGTATTTACCCAGACTCTGGGTATGAAGAATCTCTGATTACCCTAATTTAGAGGAAACTCTTGAAACCCCCTTTTATGTCTTTCTGACCTGAGGATGCCTCTTCTAAAAGTTTGGCTTCAAATTTTTCTATTGATCACGTGGTTATTCAGCCAAGTGTTCAATTTTAGAAAGTGATAGCAAGTGAATGTGAAACTATGGAATTACCTGATTCTTCAGATTTCTTAAAAGCCTCAACTGAGCTTAGACAAGTCTTGAAACAACAACTAAGATTTAATCAACAGGTAGCTTCCTGCACTGAGTTCACCAGTGTCTCAATTGTGCTTTTTTCTGCCTGAGAGGAAATCTGCTTTGTCTATTCATAGTAAAAAAAAAACATTCTTTACTTTTTTTAAGGTCCTCAGCCAGGTGAGAATAATTTAAAAACACAGGGGAAGGGAAAAACTCAGCTCAAAACAAGCTCAAAAGGTCACTGTCAGTCAAGCTGTGCCATGTACTATTGTGAAAATTGCCTTCCATTTCTTTTCCTTCCCTTGTGAAGGTTCAAAATCTAAAGCAAAATGTCACCTTAATCTAAAACTCTTAAGTTCTGATTATCCCACCTACTCAGTCCACGCTACCTATACCTTCTGTTACACTTACAAAAAGGAAATAAGATTGCTGCAGCTGACAGCCCTCAGCAAGAAAAGGATTTTGCTGCTTGGCTTAGACTAGTATTTTCTTTATTCACAAGAGTGGCCTTGCAGAGAGATTGAACACACTCCAATTTCCCTTTTAATCTTATTGTAACATCTGTTTATAAGTCTGTAAGTCTACCTTCTTTCAAGATCTTAGGTGTAGTAGCTAGGTCTAATTTTGGGATAGGAAAACCAAGTTCAGATCACTACTCAGTTAGGAACTGAAACAATTGAAGTGTAAATACAACAAAAAAAGTATGGAAAAATTAAAAAACATTGCATGGCATGATAGCACTAACATTTCATGATAACACTTAGACTTACAGTATATACTGGTCTATAGTGCTTTACAGCACTCTCTGGGCAGTGTACAATATCAGCATATTGTCAGTCTAGGTTCTCATTTTACAGACCTCTGAAGGATGGAAGGCTGAGTCAACTTGAGACCCATCAGGATCAAACTCCAGGCCGTGGGCAGTTTGTCTGCAATACTGCATTGTAATGACTGCACAACTAGGGCTCCTTAGTTATCCAATATAGTTGGATTAAAACCAAGAAGATTGGCTGAATGTGGTTTTGAACCCAGGACAACTTACTGGCTGAGTTTGGACCAGTAATTCTTTTTAACCCCCACAAGGTAACTGCAGGGATTAAATTTCATTAAAGAGAGATATCCTTATAAACCATTGTGAATTCCTGGAGAATATATGGACTATATATTTCACCTACTAATTAAAAATATGTCTAATTATCTTCAGAAATGTTTGGTACAAGAAATATGAGCATTGGCATCATCTCAGTTATGCTGATACAGCTGGGCCCACATTGGCATCCAGAGATTCTTGGAAATAAAAATGCCAAGGGAAAAAACAAAGGATGGTAGACAGCATGGATGGGAGCTAGAAAGGGTAATTTGATTAACTTCTTTTTTAATTAATTATTTTATTTTATTTCGAATTTTTATACCGCCCTTCTCCCTGGGGACTCAGGGCGGTGCACAGCCAAGTAAAAAACACACAATACAAACATTAAGAACAATTAAAAAGAATATCTCAATTGGCCCAAGATTTAAAAAAGAACAACCCAATTTAAAATCGTTTAAAAGGATTCACTTAGGCCAGCCCGGCTTGTTGGAAAAGGAAAGTTTTAAGGGCACGGCGGAAGGCACATAGGTCTTGGATTCTACTTATCTCTGGGGGCAGTTGATTCCAGAGGGTAGGAGCCCCCACAGAGAAGGCCCTCCTCCTGGGGGTCACCAGCCTGCATTGCTTGGCTGATGGCACCCCAAGGAGGCCCTTTCTGTGGGAGCGCACGGGTTGATGGGAGGTCGTCGGTGGCAGAATGCGGTCTCGAAGATAACTAGGTCCTATTCCATGGAGCGCTTTAAAGGTGGTGACCAACACCTTGAAGCGCACCCAGAAGACCACTGGGAGCCACTGCAGCTCGTGCAGGAGCGGTGTTGTGCGGGAGCGCCATGCAGCTCCCGTAATTACCCGCGCGGCCGCATTCTGGACCAGTTGGAGCCTCCGGGTGCTCCTCAAGGGGAGCCCCATGTAGAGAGCATTGCAGTAGTCCAGGCAAGAGGTGACGAGGGCATGAGTGACTGTGCACACGGAATCCTGATCAAGAAAGGGGCACAACTGGTGAATCAGGCGAACCTGACAAAAGGTCCCCCTGGCTACAGCCGTCAGATGTTCCTCCAAGGACAGCTGCGTATCCAGGAGAACTCCCAGATTGCGCGCCCTCTCCACGGGGGCCAAAGACTCGCCCCCGATAGTCAGCGAAGGAGTCAGCTGACTATATCGGGATGCCGGGAACCACAGCCACTCAGTCTTGGAAGGGTTGAGCTTGAGCTTGTTCCTCCCAATCCAGATCCGTACAGCCTCCAGGCACTGGGGCATCACTTCAAGGGCATCGTTGGGGTGGTCTGGGGTGGAGATGTACAGCTGGGTGTCATCAGCGTACTGGTGGTATCTTAAACCACGGATGATCTCACCCAGCGGCTTCACATAAATGTTGAACAGAAGGTGCGAGAGGACCGACCCTTGCGGCACTCCACAGATGAGAGGCCTCGAGGTCGACCTCTGCCCCCCGGTCAACACAAACTGCGACAGGTCAGAGAGAAAGGAGGAGAATCACCTTAACACGGTGCCCCCATCCCCAACTCTTCCAACCGGTGCAGCATGATACCATGGTCGATGGTATCAAAAGCCGCTGAGAGATCTAATAGGACCAGAACAGAGGAGCAACCCCTGTCCCGAGCCTTCCAGAGATCATCAACCAACGCGACCAATGCCGTTTCTGTGCTGTGACGAGGCCTGAAACCCGACTGGAACGGATCCAGATAGGACGTTTCCTCCAGGAATTGTGGGAACTGTCGTGCGACCACATTCTCAACAACCTTCTCCACAAAGCGAAGGTTGGAGACAGGACGGTAGTTAGCCAATACTGCCGGGTCCAGGGAGGGCTTCTTGAGGAGAGGCCTCACCACCGCCTCTTTCAAGGCAGCAGGGAAGTGACCCTCACTCAACGAAGCATTGATAATTCCCTGGAGCCAGCCTCGTGTAACCTCCCGGGAAGCCAGTACTAACCAGGAGGGACACGGGTCCAGTAAACATGTGGCCGCATTAAGTCTCCCCAAAATCCTGTCCACGTCATCCGGAGTCACAGAGTCAAACTCTTCCCAGATAATGCTCTCAAGACTATTCCTTGCCATCCTGCCCGGATCTACCCAGTCAGAGTCCAAATCCCGTCGGATCTGAGCGATTTTGTCATACAGATATCATCCAAAATCCTCAGCCCTGCCCTCCAGGGGGTCCTCCCGCACTCCCGGTTGAAGCAGGGAGCTGGTCACCCTGAACAGGGCCGCCGGATGATTCTCTGATGACGCAATAAGAGCGGAAAAGTAGTTAGACTTTGCCGCTTTTATTGCCACTAGGTAGGTCTTAATATGCGACCTTACCAGTGTTCGATCAGATTCGGTGAGACTGGCCCTCCAACTGCTCTCCAGGCATCTTTTCTGACGCTTCATCTCCCTCAGCTCCTCAGTGAACCAAGGAGCCGCGAGGGATCGGCACCGGGTCAGAGGCCGCAAAGGCATGACTCGATCTAAGGCCCCGCTAGCGGCCCGATCCCAGGCTGTCACCAGGTCGCCGACTGAGTCATGTGCTAGAACCTCAGGAAATGGTCCAAGCTCCATCTGGAATCTATCAGAATCCATCAGGCTCCGCCTCCCTGTGGCGGAGTGTAGCGGTTCAAAGATCTAGGCGAAGGAGCAAGTGGTCAGACCATGACAAGGGTTCCATGTCTATATCCCCTATGACAAGACCACTCAACCATTGGCCAGAGACAAAAATCAAGTCCAGAGTGTGACCCTCCCTGTGGGTGGGATCATGAACTAACTGGGTCAGGTCCATGGCCGTCATGGAAGCCATGAACTCCCGAGCCATCTCAGACGTCTCACCAATGGATGGCAGATTGAAATCACATGGGAAATCACCCATGACCATAAGCCTGGGCGTATCAACTGCCACCGTGGCTATCATGTCGAGTAGCTTGGGCAGGGCTGTTGCCACGCGGCAGGGAGCCAGGTACGTAAGCAACAGGCCCATCTGAACCCCATGGCTCCATCTCACAAAGAGGGTTTCACATACGGCAATCTGTGTCACAGTGGATTCCCTCGAACCAACATCTTCTTTAATAACCGCCACCCCCCACCCCTCCCCTGGGCCCTCGGCTGATGGAACGCTCTGAAACCCGGTGGGCACATCTCAACCAGGGGGACCCCTCCCTCCGGGCCCAACCAAGTCTCAGTAATAGCTGCCAGGTCCGCTCCCCCCTCCTGTATAAGATTATGAATGAGGGGGGCCTTATTTACCACGGACCTGGCGTTGCATAGCATCAGCCCAGGTCCTGAGTATCTAAGCCACCTAGTATCTGAGTAGAGTCTTGGGGACTGTTTGAGAGCAATTGCGCGCCTCCCGTACATGATATGGTCCTCTGCTCCCGCCATATCTGTCCCTCTCATTCACTGTGCTGATGGAAAATTCCTCCTCCGGGTGGTCTTCCAGCCCCTCTCCAATCCCTTGTTTTGTGCCCTCCAGACTGTCCCCCAGTGCCAGGCTCGGCTCTGACCTTGGTGGGTTTGCCCCGCAAAACCCCTTGGTCTTCCTCCCGATTCCCCTTAAAAAAATCATTGTTCCCATCCCTCCTCCCGGTCCCCTTAAAAATTTGATTAAAAATTTTGATAAGAACCCCCTCTTCACTGCATGCCATCTCTCGGGGTGTTTGATAATTGACCATACCAAGAAAGGCAGCCATTTGTTAAATGGTAAATTATTAATCTCTAACTTTCGGTACCACAAGCTAGAATCCAGCACCCCAATCTACAACAGAGGCAAAAAGGATCACTAGGTTCCAGATAGATACAGTGAGTCTCTACAAAGTAGGATTGGTATAGAGTGCAGTCTTAGCCATAAAAAAGAAGTATTTATTTTTTTTAAATAGCGGTTCGCTCATCTAAGATAGTTGGCCCCCAGTAAATGGCATTTACAGATAACTAAAAACACAGATACCAAAGGGCAAGGCACCAAACCTCCATTTTAAAGATTTAGCACTCAGAAAAATGAATTTGTTTTTACTAGACATTACTAAATACATTAGCAAGAGAACCCAAGTGCTGAAGAACAAAAGAATACTTACAGCTTGCAGTTAGTCCAAGAAAGGTGATCCAAAAATAAGTGTTGACTGTGTTTAGTGAAATGTACTGTGTTTAAAAATGCTACAACTACTATTACTGAATATGAAGTCTAGAAATCACTCTCTTTGGGCTTTTATGTTACTTATTTAATGCCACATATTTCCTAAACATAATTGATATATGCGATAATAGTACTAGAAGGCCAGGTACTGCGAAATAAATTCCCTATCTTCAAGGGCAGAAATGCTTTGAAGATATTTTTCAGTACCTGAACTGTGAATGTCTTGCATGTATTAATTCAGTGAGTTGGCCATGCTGTTTAGGTTTCGTTATCTATAACACGGCATATGTGAGTATACAATACTGATTCTATTACAATAGAAAAACTCTGTGACATTTTAAATAGTGTTCTTCTATGACCTTATCATGGTGTAGTAGTTTAAATGTGCCCATAATCATTCCTGCTTCATTCAAAATCCAAATGGCAGATTTCATGTTACACATTGGCATGGGAAAAGAGTTTTATTAAATGGAGCATTATAATTAGTACAGTGTTATGGGAGTATTTGCATAACCTCTCTCAAATCACATGAATAGTTAGACCTCCATAGAGAAATAAAAGATAAAATGCATTAATTTTTATGTTGAGTGGGAGTGAAAGACAATAGGAAGACTTAATCATGCATAGAGGAGCACAAGCCCATTCCTATTGTCTATAAAGTCCCTATAAATACAGTGAAGATTTTGGATGAGTTCACATGCCATTTTTATGATGTGTGTGTGCTGCTTTAAGATGGTCTCATTAGCAGCATTTGTAAAGAAGTAATTACATAGGCTGGATATGTGTTTTTACTTCTGGATACAGTCTTCATGAATTTTTATATCAGAGGTTGGCAATCTATACATTATGGAGCCAAATGCAATTTTCAACTTACCAGTGACCCCTGGTGTTTATTAAGATACCTCATCAAAATTAGAGAGCCTTCTAATAACAATAGTTTGATTCTCTTGTTTTTCTTTCAAAAACATTAAGAAGTTAAGTAGGTACCTAAGCTTTTGTTAAAGTTAGTACATCTGGTCTATTAAAAATGAATAGTCTACCTGTTTTTGTCTTAAATGAAATAAGCTAACCTGAACTAATATGTTATTGGGGAAATCAATAGTATTTCCTTTTTCTAAAGAATTCAGTTAATCTCTTTTTCTGCTTTGAAAAATTTTGTATTGATATGGACAGAATCAGAATGGACTAATGAGAAATGCAAGAGATATGGATTAGAATAAATCTGGTTCACGCATCTCTAATTCCTCCTTTCTGTCCCATTTTGCTCTTATGCACTATGAAACTCTTGTCTAAATTTGGCTTAATACAGACAAGGGAAAGGCAACTTGATGCCCTTCATTTTTTAAAGATATTATTCTCATGAGCATCTCCCAGTAATCCAGGAAAATTGTAGTGCAAAAACATCTGGAGGTTCCATACCTTAACCCCAATATAGCTATTTTCCTATGCATTAAAATTTCATTAAATATTAATATATAATATAATGTGAGCTGAATAATGTTCATTCAACTTTGTTATCTTTTTTTAAAGTCACTTTTCATTTTAATCAAAACATGTGTTTGAATTGGCTTAGTATAGAGGAGGAGAAAAATAACTTTGTTGTTTTTCCAAAATATGCATTTAATGAAATGTGACTTTAGCCCTTTACAGGAAGCCTGTAAGACTACCAGCAACTGCTTTAGTCCTATATTTATTTATTCTTCTTAACAAAAAAATAAAAAAATAAAAATCATTGCTCTCTTTTCAGAAATAGCACAAGGGATTCTTGACTTCCATCTGTCTTTTTTTCCCTTGGGTGGTTGTGTGGGAACGGCAAGATAAATGGTTCAGCTGAGCCTATTAGCAGCATCTGACATGCCCTGAATAAAAACCTGATAGTAAAATCTGGATCTGTCTTCAGAAAACTGTTTGGAGAGCAAAACATTTGAGACCCTCAGATGCCTGCTGTGATATACGGTATTTAACAATTAGGTATCACACTAATTCAAAACAAGTATTTTGGTGTGATAGTGCATTAAATTTGCACAAGTAGTCCAGGGCAATTAACTGTAGATGGAACACAGCTCTTTTTTTGTGAAAGATAATACATCCATCAGTTTAGAGAGATATTTTATGGTCCTCAAAGTCTGATCATGATACATATTTATATTTAAATAATTATACATCATTATGGTGATGAAAACTTTATTAGAATAGTATTGGCAAATTATATCTCCATAATAGCACTAGAAAAATTCTGGCAATTCCAGCATTAAAGCAACCCTTTTTCTAGTCACAAACCATTTTCAAACAGACATTGGTTCCAATTTCCTATTGCAGTTTCTGTGGGGAAAAATGGGATTCATAATTCTAAGCTACCTCTTATGGACAGTAAACTATCAGTAGATTTTTGTTTCCTGTAAATTTTCATCTTTTCTGATCTTCCTTCTCCAATGTTGCTTATTTCATTATTTACTGACATGACAGAGAAGGAAAGTAACACATTTTAATAATGGATATATAATTCTAGAAAATTTAGTCAAGCTGCTGCTTGTTTGCTGTCAAGAAAATCATTTTCATAAAACAGAAAGTTTTTAGCAAGTTTTAAGTAAAATTTTAAAAAAATGTTGCCTTCCTGAGGCTTAGAGTAATATTTAACATTAAGCCATTTTGTTTATTATTAGCTTAATGTGATGCCTGAATCCTCTTTTTATGGTTTAGTGGACCCTGCATTTCATTCAATAAACCATCCTACATGTGAACCAAGCTAATAACAATTGAAATGGAGTATGTTTGCCTTAAAAATTGTGTGTATTTTTTCTCAAGATGCAGTTTGTCTAAACGTTTATGCAGTGAGCCCATATTCCATTTAAGCAGCAAGCCCACTTTTTAGATATATATTCCAAAGAAAAAGCAACCATGGTCGAGCTCCAGGATTTTCCAGTTCATTGTAATTACTTTGATTGCTGCTATGGTATTTTGGTAATATATATATATATATTTCATCAGCCCTACTTCCTCCTGCCCTTCCCATTATTATTTCCTTTGTTGGAGAAAATGGAACTTTAAAAAAAAATTTTTTTTGCTTTTCCAATTAATAACAAGAAGAAATTTCCTTTGATCCAAATTGTAAATATGGGTTTTCTAAAATGGAATAAAAAATATCAAGAGAGTCCACAAGAAGAGATGTGAAGACAGCGGGAGAATAAAGGAGATGATTTAGTTTGGTAGCTTCCCATACACTGAAAACAAATAAGTTATAATTTTAGATTCAGCCCAAAAAAATATTTAAAATAGATATAGAATAAAAGGATATGCAATAACACAAATGTCAGAATTCTCATAGGCATCAAACAAGATAGTAGCTATGAGTTTAGATGGTTTTAGAAGAAGAAAAGAGTAATCCATAGAAGAAAAGTCTATGGCTAAGTATTATTTATTTAATCAATTTATATAGCCTTCTTCAACAAATGACTCTGGGTGGCGAAGAACATTAATATTAGACATAATAGGCACTTCGATGGAAATGCAATGTCACAGTTGCTGTATAGCAACACTGGGAAATTGTTATTTCATTTTGCCCTGCACAGGAATTTTTGGTTCTGGAGACATCTGCTTAACCATTGCAGAAAGAAGAACGTAGGAATAGATGTCTTTAGTATGTTCCAGAAGATAATTATTCTTGTATATCTGGATTATTATTTTTTGAAAAGCACAAAATCGACCTGATCGTACCAGATTAAGCAGATGTGCCATGTGATCCAACCCTTAAATTCCTTAAACTATTCTAATGTATGCATTTGAGAAAAGAGTAGCAGCAGCAACAGTTGTGTTTGTCTATTTCTGTTATGCTTTATATACAGTATATGGCAGTGGATATCAATCTATGAAATCCATGTCTTGTTACAATGTCATGACAATAGTCATCATTTACATGCATAGCATAATAGAGGAGAATATTGTTCATTCTCTCTCTTTTTTTTTAATTGAAAAAGTTTTACAACTTTTACAAAAAATTTTCTCCCCCCCTCCCCACCCCCGCCCCCCGACTTCCTGGAGCAAATACAGGATATAAAATACACCAAACTTATTAAAAATACATAAAATAACTGTCTATAATTTTAACTCCCTCTCACACAACACACAATCATGAAACAATTAGATAAAAAGAAAGCAAATCTTACTTCTTCTTCTACTTTGCAATTATTACAGAATTAAAATCCATTTGCAATTGAGGCACTTTAGTTACACAATCCAATATTACATAATCAAACTAAACAATTTAGCAAAATATTTCTTCACTTCTTACCTAAAGACCTCATCATAAATCAATAAATTTAAGACAATTTAAAACAAAATATTATATATATAAACCCTTGTTCTGTCCTCCAGTTTTAAATCATTAAAGTCCAGTTATTATAAAATTTTACAAAAAACATATTCTGACAAAAGGAGAAAAAAAATACTTAATAATCAAGCCTATTATTAATTTAGCAATACATTTTAATAAACCTATAATTACTCATTTTAACCAATTAATATTTAACCAGTTCTAAACAATTTATAAATCCCTAAATTTAAAACAAAAGCAAAAAAAGGTATATAAGTCCTTAAGAAAAGAGAAAAAAAAAAGATACATTTTCTAATTAAAGGTTACAATTAGTAATCAGACCTATTATAAATTTGACAATACATTTTACTTCTTCTGTGATCTTCTTGATCGTTCTCATCTTCCTAGGATATTAAACCAGTTCTTGATCTTCTTAATTATTCCCAACTACCAACAGTATTTATAATATCTTCAATTGTCACCTACCCTCCTGCATAAAAAATACTTCTTTATATAAAAAACCCCACGAGTGACTTTGTATTTATATTCCATATGGTATTTATCAAATCCAGCCACGCTTTCAACTAGATTATTGAATTCATCAACCATGTTAGGGTAACCACCAGATCATCTGCAAATGCCCTAGAACAGTAATCTTCCTCCCTTTATGACTATTACACTCAAACAAAAAAAAAAACCTCAAATTAGCTATCATATTCAGTCTGCAGTTACAGTTAAATCCATCTTTATTGCAGTTAATAAAAGATTTTAATTCACTCAGGCCAAGGGTTACTTCACATCCAAAATCACCGGCATTGCAATGATCTGTTTATTCTTCTCAAAATATTCCAAATTGTCTATAGTTTGCCTTTCATCAACATTCCTCACTTAATTAGCTGGCATTAAACTGTTGAATGTTGTCTTCTTAAATAAAACCTTTTATGGACCATCTTCTTAACAAGGAGGGTTATTTTCCTCCTCTCTGATCCTTTTGTCTGACTTTTTATGAACCTTTTTCTTCACTCTAATTAATCCACCTTTTTTAACTCTGTAACACTCTTGAAATTTCTGAAACTGTTGCATGCAACATAATTTTCGCAAGACTGTATCTTCCAGAATAAACTGCTGTTTAAGTACAGTTGGGATTTTGTTCAAAAAATTTAACTCCCAAATCCCAACATCTCCCAAAAATTCTTCCTTCTTATTCTGCAATGCCTCCATTTTATTTTCCAAAATCACAACAGGCTGTTTTTCTTGTTCCAGCTCTTCAGTCATCACCTCACTATTAAGTACAGTATCTTAATTTGTTTCTTTATTTCTAACTTGAAAAAAAGTATCATAAAAAGTATCAAGTTTTTGCAATATTGCAGAGGTAATTGACTTCGTAGCTTCTTCAAAAAAAATCAGACCTTATTTGTGGGTTAAATAACCCAGCATTAATTTCAAAAGAACCAGCCATCTTCCCCTCCTTCTTCCTTTTTCAAAGAGGACAGAATAGAAAAAAAAGGAGAAAAAAAGGAAAAAAAAGACAAAGGGTATCAAAAAAACCTTATTATACTTTATATTGCTGCCTCATTTGTTGCAATTATTCTCATCCTTGAATAATCCACTTAATAAGATAGAATCCTTCATTTCAAACAGGGACTTTGGCAATCATTAATTTTCACTTTCACTTCTTCTCGCCCTGTTGAAACTAAAACGCCATCTTGCTTTCCCTTTCTTCCCATAGAAAATTTTCTCTTTAAAAAAAATAAATAAATTCCCTGGAGTTAAAAATATCAGATACTTGCAGTTGTCATTGATCCTGCATCTGCTCATCCAGCTCGAGTCAAATCAGTTATTTTAGAATAAGTTGCTGGGATGGACGCGACATCTAGCTCTGCAAAAAAAGCAGAGACGTCCAAGTTCCGGAGTGCCGACAGGCTTCGCGGGGAGCTCTCATCTTCGAGCACCAGACTATGGGTAAAATCTGGTGCTCTTAGGGAGCTCTACCTCACCCGTCTACTCACCTTCCCCCCTTTCACAGGGGGGAAAGTTTCTGAACCACAAGACAGCTGATTGTCGCTGTTCTTGCGGTTCTATGGAGCCTTGGCTTGGCGCCATTGGCTTCCGGAGCCACCGGAAGCCAATATTGTTCATTCTCAACTGAGGCAACGAAATGATTTGTCTGCCACCTGGATTTTCTTTTTGAAATGCTTTCACCAGATAGCAGACTATTTGAAACTTGAGTATCAAATGGAATATTGCAGCATGCTAGGCAGATTGAGCTTCCATGCGATGGGGTTCTTCTATTGATGAGCTCTCTTCTTTCAAATATTGTTGCAGGCTTTGGCAAATGAACAGCCTTATACATTCTTAGTGTGCTGGAGCAAAGTATGTTTATTTGCAGATACCTGAAATACCCCCCCCCTCCCTAGCAATTCAACAAATATGATCTCCCCTCCTTTCATTGGTGTGATAGATAAGATAGATATTAATGGAAACTGAGAAAAAAAATAAAAAGATAAACTGTGCTTTTATAAATCTAAAATTATACCTTGCATATGCTATTTAATATGTACTGTCCTTAGAATCTTTTTACTTAATGTATTGTTATAAGCCCATTTTTCTATCCCTTATAATAAAAATATGCTGGCAACAGGAAAGTTATCTAGAACCAGAACGCCAGAATAGATTTTGTTGTTGTTAGTTGCAAAGTTGTGTCCGACCCATCGTGACCCCATGGACAACATTCCTCCAGGCCTTCCTGTCCTCCACCATCCTCTGGAGTCCATTTAAGCTCACAGAATAGATTAGGATGAGGTGATTAGAAAAAGTGTCAATTTAGATATGTTACAAAATGTTTAACTATGTAACAAATTTTGGAAAGTTAGGGAACTTCAGACTTTGGAAGTGAAATGTATTTTAGTATGTGATACCCAAAAATAATTTTATGGCTATTGGAATAGACATGAGAAGATCTTTGCAGTAGATCTCACCCAATTTTTGAAATTAGCCATTACATAGTTTTAAATAATCCTAGATATTTATATATTCATCTTGTTTTTTAACTTGGCATAGGACTTTATATATTGTTGTAGAATATATTTTGTAATATTGTGGAATCTTTATGGTTTTTAAGTTAAAATAGATTTTATAGTTTAATTTTTATTCATCACTTCATGAAAATTGATACTTACCTTAAGGAATAAGTTAACCCACTATGTCTTATTTATTTATGTATTAATTACATTTTTATGCCAACCATCTCCTCTACAAGGTGACTCTAGGCTACAGGTTATAAAACAAATAGAAACATAATTAAAATATTAAAACTCTGCAGGGTATTTTTAAAAAAATATTTGAAATTGCTCCAGTCTATGCTGAGCATAATCTTCCATGAACAAAATTAAATCACTTTCTGCCAATCACACTATTGTTGATCAACATTTCAAAGCCAGGTATTAAGTTTGTGATAGTACAGATGCTTGATCCATTCTACTCAGATTGAAAAAGATGGACCTTTTGGGTGCAAAAGTCTCAGCTGATTTGATTACTGATTTTCATCTAAGAGGTCTAAAGAGAAAAAAAAGCCTCACTTGTTCTGACTGACACAAGCCCCGTTTCAATCGCAAAAGCTAGAGGATAGGCTAAAATTAACAGAACATACA
This sequence comes from Ptyas mucosa, assembly GCA_012654045.1. Classification (NCBI taxonomy): domain Eukaryota; kingdom Metazoa; phylum Chordata; class Lepidosauria; order Squamata; family Colubridae; genus Ptyas; species Ptyas mucosa. The sequence goes on along the minus strand of WNWU01013802.1, from coordinate 22,796,924 downwards.
AGTTACGTATAATATATTCAGTCTTCATACTTCCACCCAAAAAAGTGATCTCTGACAAGTCAGAAATGGCATGAACCTTCTTTGTCTGTGACCCTGGAGCTATATAGATAGTCAGAATAGAGGAAACCTAGAATTATAAAGGTTGGGGAGGTGCCTTGGTTTAAATTTGGTTCATTCTGAACCATAATACGATTGTGATTATATTAATGTATAGTGTGCCTATAGTTGCATGGTTTGTAAATCATACATATGAACTTCATTATATCAAACTAATTATCACCAATTTCATTTTAATCAGCAAGGCACACTGAAGTTAAACCATGGCTTTGTTCAATTTGCCTGATAAAATGCTACAAGACTAAAGAAGAAATGTCTGGAGTTTTGATTAGCTGTTTTCACTGAGGGCCCTTCTCACTCAACCTGTTGGTGAGATTTGGCAAATTGCAGATTTTGTTTTTTCATGAGTAGTAACCAGGTAATCTTCCAAATAGCAAATATTATATAAAGATAAAGATCTGATATCTCATGTTCACCAAGGCTGCCTCTAAGATGAATCAGGGCCTGGGCCTCCGGCTGATGTTGTGCAATGCCAGGTCCGTGATAAATAAAGCCCCGCTCATTTACGACCTTGTTCAAGAGGGGGGAGTTGACCTGGCAGGTATTACGGAGACCTGGTTGGGCTGGGGGGGGGTTTCCCCTTGTTGAAATGTGCCCACCAGGCTTCCGCGCATTCCATCAGCCGAGGGCTCAGGGTAGGGTGGGGGGGTGGCGGCTATCATAAAGGAAAGTCTTTGTCCGAGGGAGGCCACTGTACCTCAGGTAGCCAGATGTGAGTCCCTCCTTGTGAAGTGGAGCCGTGGGGTGCAGATGGGCTTGCTGATTGCGTACCTAGCTCCCTGCCACGTAGCGGTGGCCCTGCCGGAGCTGCTCAATGTAATAGCCGGGGTGGCGGTGGATACCCCCAGACTAATGGTCATGGGTGATTTCAACTTGCCATCTGTCAGTGAAACGTCAGAGACAGCCCGGGAGTTCATGGCTTCCATGACAGCCATGGACCTGACCCAGTTAGTTCAAGGCCCCACTCACATGGGGGGACACACTCTGGACCTGATTTTTGTCTCTGGTTAGTGGGTGAATGATCTAGAAACAGGGGATATAGCCATCAAGCCCTTGTCATGGTCAGATCATTCACTCCTTCGACTAGACTTCTGAGCCGTTACCCTCCGCCGCAGGGAGACGGAACCGACTAGGTGGTTCCGTCCCAGGCACCTGATGGATCCGGATAGGTTCCTGACAGAGCTTGGGCCATTCCCTGAGGCTCTGGCTCATGACTTGACTGAAGAACTGGCGGCCGCCTGCGATAGGGCAGCCGCTGGAGCTTTGGACCACGTCGTGCCTTTGCGGCCTCTGACTTGGTGCTGATCCCAATTGGTTTTCTGAGGAGCTGAGGGAGATGAAAAGGCACCAGAAAAAATGCCTGGAGAGCGATTGGAGGGCCAGCCGTTCCAAATCTGACCGAACACTGGTGAGGTCTCATATTAAGATCTATTTAGTGGCGATAAGAGCGGCAAAATCTAATTATTTTTCCGCTCTTGTTGCGTCTGCAGAGAACCACCCAGCCACCCTGTTTAGGGTGACCTGTTCTCTACTTCATCTGGGAGCGCGGGAAGACCCCTTGCAGGGTAGGGCTGAGGATTTTGTGCAATACCTGCATGACAAAATCGCTCAGATTCAGGAAGGCTTGGGCTCCAACTGGGTAGGTTCACATGGGGTGGTGGAGGTGGGTCTTGAGAGTGTTATCTGGGAGGAGTTTGACCATGTGACTCCTGACGACGTGTACAGGATTCTGGGTAGACTTAGCACTGCCACATGTTTATTGGACCCGTGTCCCTCCTGGTTGGTGCTGGCCTCCCGGGCGGTTACACGAGGCTGGCTCCAGGTGATTATTAACACTTCTTTGAGTGAGGGTTTCTTCCCCTCTGCCTTGAAAGAGGCGGTGGTGAGACCCCTCCTTAAGAAGACTTCCCTGAACCTGGCTGTATTAGCGAACTATCATCCAGTCTCCAACCTTCGCTTTGTGGTGAAGGTTGTTGAGAGTGTGGTGGTGCGACAACTCCCCCAATACCTGGATGAAGCTGTCTATCTAGATCCGTACCAGTCGGGCTTCAGCACGGAAACGACATTGCTCGCATTGGTTGATGATCTCTGGTGGGCTCGGGATAGGGGTTGTTCCTCTGTCCTGGTCCTATTAGACCTCACAGTGGCTTTTGATACCATCGACCATGGTATCATGCTGCGCCGGTTGGAGGGGTTAGGAGTGGGGGGCACCGTGTTGCGGTGGTTCTCCTTCCTCTCTGACCGTATGCAGTCTGTGTTGGCAGGGGGACAGAGGTTGACCTCGAGGCACCTTGTTTGTCGGGTGCCGCAAGGGTCGGTCCCCTCGTCCATCCTGTTCAACATTTATGTGAAGCTCCTGGGTGAGATTATCCATGGTTTTGGGGTGTAGTTCCATCAGTATGCTGATGATACTCAGCTGTACATCTCCACCCCGACCACCCCAATGATGCCCTTGACATGATGTCCCGGTGCCTGGAGACTGTGCGGATCTGGATGGGGAGAAACAGCTCAGACTCAACCCCTCCAAGACCGAGTGGCTGTGGTTTCCAGCGTCCTGTTATAGCCAGCTGGTTCCATCGCTGACTATTGGGGGTGAGATCTTGGCCCCCTAAGAGAGGGCTCGCAACTTGGGTGTCCTCCTGGATGCACGGCTGTCTCTAGAAGATCATGTGATGGCTGTGGCCAGAGCGGCTTTTTATCAGGTTCTCCTGATTCACCAGTTGCATCCCTTCTGGACTGGGACTCCTTGCGCATGGTCATTCATGCCCTCGTCACTTCCCGTCTGGACTACTGTAATGCTCTCTTCATGGGGATCCCCTTGAAGAGTACTCGGAGACTCCAACTGGTCCTTAATGCAGCCACGCGGGTGATTATGGGAGTGACACGGCGCACCCATGTAACACCTCTCCTGCGTGAGCTGCACTGGCTGCCGGTGATCTTCCGGGTACAATTCAAGGTGCTGGTTACCATCTTTAAAGCACTCCATGGCTTAGGACCTGGGTACTTATGAGATCGCCTTCTGCCACCGATAGCCTCCCACCGGCCAATATGCTCCCACAGAGAGGGACTCCTCAGGGTGCTGTCAGTCAAACAATGTTGACTGGTGACCCCCACGGGGAGAGCCTTCTCTGTGGGGGCACCTGCCCTCTGGAATGAATTGCTCCGGAAATACGTATGATCCCTGACCTACGCACCTTTCGCCATGCCCTCAAGACATTATTGTTTCAATAAGCTGGGCTGGCTTAAACATGAATTTTAATGGTTGTTTTAGTTTTTTTAATAATATTAGGGCCAAATTATTTAATATATTTTTAATCTGTTTTTAAATTTTATGGATATGTGTGTTTTATTGTTGGCTGTACACCGCCCTGAGTCCTTCAGGAGAAGGGCGGTATAAAAATTTAAATAAGAAATAAATAAATAATAAATAAATAAGTGTGGAATAGCTCATTTAAAGAGTATGTTGTCATGAGCATGTTTGATAGGTAGACATACCTACCTACCTACCTACCTACCTACCTACATACATACATACATTTACTTAGTTAGATGGAAGTTGTGGATTTGCTGATTCGACTCAGGTCACAAAAATGCAAAGTTTAGCAGCATTTCCTCTCTCGTAGGTTATATAAGGATTCCAGGATGTTTGTCTTCTTCCTGTCATCCTCTGCACTGTTTTGTGGTGCTATTCCAGTAAATCCTATTTCCTATTTCCAAAGGGAATTGAGATTCAAAGAGAATGGAACACACAGATGTTTAGGGTGTGCTTTAATCTTCTGTTCTGTTTTCTGCCATTAGCAATTTGTTCAACAGATCCTTATTATATTATACATATGCACACACAATTATTACTTGTTGCATTATATTAACTCTAACTGATTATATATATGTGTGTGTTTATTAATATAATTATTATATGTATTTCTATCACAATTGTATTTGAAAGGATAGCATTTTTCTGAAAAACAAAAACAAAGGGAAGAATATTAGTATAGAGTCCTCATTTAAAAATCACACCTTGGATTGGCAACTTGATCCTTAAGCAAAGCAGTCATAAAGTAAAACTGAGACTGTGCTTATGATCTTACTTCAGCTTTCTTTTACTTTACAGACCAGCAAAGGTTGTAAATGTGAGGATAGACCACAAAGTTAAAATCACTGCAGAATTGTGAACAGTAGCAAAATAAGGCAGTTTCTAAATAAAGAAACCCTTTACTTCCTTTACTGAGAGTTTAATTGTCACATCCATTTCCTTCTGATAAATATTCACTAAATTTTGGGTTAATACAAAACCTTTGTACTGGAAATAAATGGAAACAAATCAAAATCAAGCACTTTCTTTTGTTATAATTCTTTGTAGCCATTGCTGGCAAAACTAAATGATTACTAACAAATGAAACATTTTAGCCTACTATAGTATAAACTGATTTAGACAATAAAAATCAATGGGATTAAATTCAAATGTATGTCTAATCAAGTTGGAATTGACTGTAATTGCTTATTTTATTGGTGCTATAGAACACAATATTTGTACAAAAGTTGTCTTCCTTTAAGTAATCCCTCAGCATATTTAACAGTCTCCTAAACTTGGATATCCTGGGTTTTTAATTGAATTCAGAATGCATATAGAAGCTTGTACCATTTTGCATAATTTTTGTTCATTATTCTTGGAGTGAAATCTGACCTGTATAAGTAAAATTATGAACATGCATTTAACCTTTCCAATCTATGTATTTTTCTGTTTCTTTGCTGAAAGCTAAAATGAATTCTCCATTGACTACTGGTATTAAAGCATATTCACAATTGTTTCATATTTACTAAATGCCATATTGATTTCGCATGAACAGTATTACTGGACAAACAGGTTGTGATATAATTAGAGGTTCATTCACCAATTCAGCATGGAACCCTGTATCTCACACTGTTATATCACTCTCAAATATGGTATATCTAAAACATAGTGAAACTATCCTGTTCTTTATCAATCTGCAAAGTCTGAAAGTGATCTCTTTCTCTAAGACTGGGAAGTTTTGTCTATTGGTAAAAGAATGAAATTCCTCAAGCAAGTAGCTTCTCTCAAACCATGGCTAATGTTCAGACTAACACCAAAGGTATCCCCAATTTTCAGCAATAGTTTCTGCTGATACTGCAATTCCACCCATTTGTTTGTTTGCATATTCATCATAATCTTCAATTGACACAGTCAATTATTTTGGGGGAAAAGGTTACTTTGTTATTGCTGTAATTTCAGTACAAATAATGAGAATTGTTTACAGCTGTGATTCCCAAACTTTTCTTCATCAAGGAGCCCCCCCCCTTTAATACTTTTCATGGCCACATACGATGGCCATGGACCACCAAGACTTAACTCAATATTTAAATCATAACATTTCTTCAAGCCTTCACAGACTCCATGTGATGACATCATGCTTCCCCCAAGAGGTCCATGGACCATCATTTGAAAACCAGTGGTTTACAGAACTGTTTATACTTCTCACTTATCCAACTCAGAATGCTGATTTCTATTTCTATTCTGTTTTAATAATAGTTGTAGGATGTGATATCATTGCTTGATTCAAGGAGTGAGATAAATCAACAAACACTATATAATAAACTTAATCATTGAGGAGATAACCTGAATGTGATATGTTTATTTATTTATTTGACTCCAGGCAGTTCACATGTGAGACGATGATGTGCTTGGTTTAATTTGTATGTAACATGAATTCTGAAATACAGTGGGTTAAATGCTACTGGTTAGAGCTAAATGCAGCATTTAATTTGGAAAATTCTCAAGGAATGGTCTTTTTGATCTATTGATATTAGTATTTGATCTGGAGTTGTATATTATATAAATTCTAAGTCATTGATGAAAAAAGGATTAATGTGATGGACAGAAGCACTCTTCTTTTGGGGTAAAACAACTCTATGATTATTTCTAGAACTCCATAGGAAGTCAAATACCCAGCTTCTTTAATTTAGGGAGCTAAAGAAAATAATTATTTAAGTTAATTACAAGTCGAATTGCTGGTTAGCCAGTTTTGGGAGGACTGTTATCCTGAAAAGTAGGATATAAAACTTGATTTATTTTTCGGTTTCTGCCAGATCATTTTAAAGTTACTGCAATCTCTCTAGCAGGAGATCACATTACCATGGCAATTTTGAAAACTGGAATAAAATCTCCATTAATTACTCTATTAAAGAAAATTGTTTGTCACCAAATGTAATTGTGGCTCAGCTGGGCATGGGGAGGGGGGCAGGGATTTTTGCTACCAGTTCTCCGAACCACCTGCCGCCCTCGCTACTGGATTGGGCAATCCAGTCAGAACTGGGAGCATTTCACCCCTGATGCAAACCCAGTAGTTAACTGATGTGTTGCATCAATGAATACAGGTAGTCCTTGACTTACAAAAGTTCATTTGGTGACTGTTAATTGAAAAAAATAACTTATGACTGTTTTTCACAATTACATCCATTAGAGCCTCCCCTTGGTACATGATCAAAATTTGGATGTTGGGCAACTGGTTCACATTTGTGACAGTTGCAGTGTCCCAGGATCATGTGATCAGCTTTTGTGACCTCCTGACAAGCAAAGTTAATGAGGAAGCCAGATTCACTTAACAACATTACTAACTTAAGAACTGTAATAATTTACTTAACAACTGTGGCAAGAAAGGTTGTAAAATGGGGCAAAATTCACTTAAATGTTCCACTTAGCAACATAAATTTTGGGCTCAATTGCAGTTGTAAGTTGAGGACTACCTATATCAATTGGTACAATTGAGAAGCAGTTTTTTTTGTGGCAGGTCACCATAACTTTCTCCAGCTGAACATCTTATAGGTGTGTGGACTTCAACTCCCAGAATTCTCAACAACAGGTATGATAGCTAGGGAATTCTGTGAGCTAAGATCACATACAGTATTTAAAAGGAAAGGCTGTGAAGCACAACTGGTGGAGTCCATCTGCATTAGGCACCCCCGTCTCTTTCCATGTGAATTACTTGTTATATCTCTCTATTTGAGTTCTGCATTCATATCATATTCAATCAATACTTACTGCTTCCTTTCTCCCAACTTTAAACTGTTAGGATTATTGTGAGGGATGTTCTAGCAATAGACTTGAAACTGGCTAGGTATGTTTCAGAATTTGTTGGGATTTTAAGTTATTAAAAAAACCCTCAAGAATAAAATCAATATAATTTGCGTTTATTTCATACATTCTGCTCCAGTTTGAACAAAGACTTCCAGTGTTAAATAAGAAGCTGCAGCCAGTGTGAAAGATACGAATCAGCAATTTGTTTCCATTGCATTCTAGAACATGCAGTGAGCATCCTAGAGCAAATAACATTTGAAAGGGAGAGCTCATAATTCCACAAAGAACTGAATTGACTGCAAACATCATAAAAATGAGTGAAAGGGACGTAATTATAGGTGTGGAGAGACACTGGCAGCTTGGGAGACAACATTGAGGCAGTTGTTGACTTTTCATAGTATAAAGAAAGATGGTTTTATTTTGTTTGTCTGCTTTTGTAGACTCTTTCTTAGAGAGTAGATAGCACATTTTTCTTTAAGTTATCAAATTAGCCCAAAATGATACATGATTGTATGGCAGAAATGGCAAAAATGTGTCCTGGTGCCCTATTACAATATGCCACGCTAAATAAAATCCAATTTAAATCAACAGTGCTGCCGGTTGGCCCTTCCACTGCTTAACTGACAAGACATTAAGACTCAATAAATGTTGAAAGTGAAATCAGACATTAAACATTCATTTATCCTCCAGTCCACAGAGATTAAATATAAATATTTTAATCTATTTAGCACTAAATAGCAATATATAATATAAGCAAAGTATTTACTTACAACTAGGACAACAGAAAAAATGCAAATTTCCATGTCTCAATGCATTTTTAATAAAATTGTTATAAGGGAAAAATGCAAATACCAAAATATAGTGAAAATTAAAGTCAAGTGTGGCAGGGAAAGAGTTAAGGGCATGATAGCTAGAGGTAAAACTATGTGGTGAGTGCCCGCTTCCCTGAGTGTACTAAACACATGCTTATTTTCCTTAATGATTAATCCAGGGTTGCAATATGCTTTTGTGCTGTGTCAGTTTCCTGGAAAATGAAAAATAATAAGGGCTGAAAGCATCATTACATGTTAATCTGTCAGAACTCCTGAGTCCACTAAGGTCAGTTTCTGTAGCTGCATATAGTGACAGATGGAAGATCTTCTGTGAAATAATGCAGCTTTGCCAAAAGCTATCAGTACACAAACTCTCTGGGACCCAACACATGTTCTCCCATGCATCCTATACTAAACTAGATATGTGAGCATGACAGAAAAGCTCACAAAGGAGTACTAGAAAATCTTGATTGTCTCATTATGGAGCGTCTGATTATACAAAAACTTGCCTTTGGATAATTTGAAAGGGAAACAAACCAAATGATGTAGAAAAACATAATTAGTGACACTGTTTTCCATTCCTTCCTTTGTTTTTCTTTCCACCACGTAAAATCACCCATGAATTTTGAATAAGTGCAATCGATTCCTAGTACACCCTTTCTCATAATGAATCTTGGTACAGCCTACTGATATATTCATTTTAGAAATAGGCATTTGAAGTCACTACAAGCTTGCTCAACGTCATGACAGAGGCCTGAAGGTTTTGACTTGACCATTTTCAGGTTTCAGAAAATGAAACAGGTGGGCAATCTTTTGGGGGAAGGCAAAAACGAGCTATTTCTCGCTACAAAGGTGTAGCGGGAGGTGTATTAATGATGCATGCTGCTCTAAGGCCGCTAATGTTCCTTGGCCTTAAAAAAATTGACCTAGGAAGTTAATAGGATGACCAGTCTAGAGATTTGGACAAAAATGGCTAAAATTCCTGGATTCACAACTATATTTCTCCTTTAAATACAAACCAAATTGTAAAAATGCTGAATTGTTTGGGATTGATAGAAAATGGATGTAGCCAGATATACTAAAAAACATAACTGACAAAAATAAAGGCAAAGACCTAAAGGAAACCTCACAAAAATATATAGAATAGAATAGAATAGAATAGAATAGAATAGAATAGAATAGAATAGAATAGAATAGAATAGAATAGAATAGAATAGAATAGAATAGAATTCTTTATTGGCCAAGTGTGATTGGACATACAAGGAATTTGTCTTTGGTGCATATGTTTTCAGTGTACATAAAAAGACAAGATACACTCGTCAAAAATCACAAGGCACATCACCCAGTGACAGTCATACGTTACAATAAGCAGTCAAATCATACTAGGAAACAATCATTATCAATATAAATCGCAAGGATACAAGCAACAAAGTTACAGTCATGCAGTCACAAGTGGGAGGACATGGGTGACAGAAACGAAGAGAAGACTAATAGCAATAGTAATGCAGCCTAATGTGAGTAATTTGACAGTGTTGAGGAAATTATTTGTTTAGCAGAGTGATGGCGTTCAGGAAAAAACTGTTCTTGTATCTAGTTGTCTTGGTGCGCAGTGCTCTATAGCGTTGATTTGAGGGTAGGAGTTGAAACAATTTATGTTCAGAATGCAAGGGGTCTGTAAATATTTTCACAGCCCTCTTTTTGACTCATACAGTATACAGGTCCTCAGTGGAAGGAAGGTTGGTAGTAATTGTTTTTTCTGCAGTTCTAATTATCGTCTGAAATCTGTATCTGTCTTGTTGGGTTGCAGAACCAAACCAGACAGTTATAGAGGTGCAGATGACAGATTCAATAGTTCCTCTGTAGAACTGGATCAGTAGCTCCTTGGGCAATTTGAGCTTCCTGAGTTGGTGCAGAAAAAACATTCTTTGTTTTGCTTTTTTGATGATGTTTTTGATGTTAGATGTCCATTTTAGGTATCATTGATATATGATAGAACCTAGAAATTTGAAGGTCTCTACTGTTGATATTGTGTTGTCTAGTATTGTAAGAGGTAGTAAGTAGTATGGGAGAATTTCTCCTAAAGTCTACCACCATTTCTACAGTTTTGAGTGTGTTCAGTTCCAGGTTGTTCCAGTCATACCACGAGGCTAGTTGTTCAATCTCCCGTCTGTATGCGGATTCATAATTGTCTCAAATTAGACCAATAAATGTTGTATCATCATAATTAACAAAATAAAAACAAGTACTGCTTTTTTGCACTATATATTTTACAAACGTTCTTCCTTTACCAGTATAAAATATTTTGCAATTCATATACCTTCATTTTATAAACTAATTTTAAGAAACCATCAGATTAGTGAAATTCCAGATTGTTAACCCATAGGTACAATGCAAACTTCTCATCTGAAAAATCAAGAGCGACAGATGGCAAAGTTAAACTTACTTTAATGAGATGGAAGGGAGAAAGATTTCTGACCTTATTATTTTTCTAAATAACTCAAGGCAGTGAACACATCCAACAGATCTTCCTCTTCCTATTTTCCCCAGAACAAGAACCCTGTGAGGTGAGTTGGGCTGAGAGAGTGAGCGACTGACTTTCATGTCTAAGGCGCGACTTGAACTCATAGTCTCTGGCTTTCTAACTAGGTCTCTTAACCACTACACCAAACTGGCCAAATTAATAAACACAATAAAGGTAGAAATATATTTAATAGAATTAAAGGGAAAATCTTAGAAATGATAAGCATAGCAATAAAGAATGTAAGAAAAGAGAGAAAAAAGTAGAGCTGAAAATTATATTATAAACAACCGCACAAACATTCATCATGTTGCTAGGAGTCTTCTTCCCTGGTGTTTTGTCAAAGACTATAAAAACTAACAAAACAAAACATGCACAATATCATCATTTCAAATGCCAACAAACAACGACTATCAACAATATATTGCTACAAATTTCTCCTTCAAATGTTGTATAATAAAGAAATAATGCTGGGAGAGATCCAGTTTATCCCCCAAACAGATGTAGACACCACTTTTAAACTGCAATTATCCCACAATGTAAGCTTCTTAGGAGTAAATAGGTCAAAGTTATATTTGAAATGCCCAGTGTTTTCCATATGCCTTACAGCATTAAGTGTGTTATGAAAACTGGTTCCTCACCAGCGGGGATCCCAATTCATGCTGGGATCTGAGACTACTTAGTTACTGCCTCTCAACTATAAGAGTAGGTGAATTTGAAAATTCCCCTTTCCAGACAGTAATTGATGCTAGAATATATCCCTAGTGCTTGAACCTGAAAGTGTGTTGTAGAAAGTTAATTCCACCTTTACAGGTAATTGTAAATACAGTGACAACTTTTGGAAAATCTTTGCCAAAGAAATACCTTGAATAGTTTGTAAACTCATTAAAATATTGTGATGGAGATGTATTAGCATGAAAAGATCTCATAAAATCAAAATCAGCTATGAATTATTTCTATTTTATCACAAGAATGTCTTTATCATCTGTCTAGATTTTCTTTCATTTGTAGATAAGTTCAAACTTAATTTTTGAGAAAGTTTCCTGGAAATTGTTATACCAAGACATAGCATAATACGAACCCCCAATGTATGTATTTATCTAGATAGTTATGAGGAAGAATTTTAATAATTTTACATTTTTTAAATTATTTAAACTGAAGTTTATATTCAAATGGTTGCAGAGTAAGAAGAATTAGATTGCTTTTATTTTATTATTTTAAAAAGCATAAAAACCATTTAGGCTTTAGTATTTGGTTGGATAAACCTAACTAGACTCATGCTGTATTTTCTTCTAAGTATAAACACAAAGACCTTTACTACCAATAATGCAATAGTCTTGTGCTACCCAAATACTAATTTAAAGGATTAGTGGGCAGCATACTTGAGAAAGATTAGGCAGCCTTATGGCATTTGCTGCTGTGTGTGGCGCTACACCCTGTCTATGTATGTATATATGTGGATATGTGGAGAGAGAGGGGGGGAGGGAGGGAGGGAGGGAGAATCTTACTGTTTGCAATAACTGGTTTTCTTTGCTATTAATACATATTCCAGTAAATTCCATAAACCACTTTATCAGTGATGTCCTTGTTCTTCACATGCTAGCCTTTGTTTCCATCAAGTAACACTCAACACCTCATGATTTAAATTGACATATCCATGTCATTTTCTTGATAGAAATACAGAAGTGGTTTGCCATTGCTGTCTTCTTTTAAAAAAAAACTTTCTCATCTAACCTGCAGACCTGATATTTTTGGAAATCTCCTGCATACTATGTCTGACCCTTTTTGGCTTGTGAGCCAAGTCAACATTGGCTAAGTGCTGCCACCTGCTGTAATGCATACTTTCCACACAAAGTGTAAATTCTTTTTGTGTAGCGAGTGTTGAGTATGTGGGGATGCAAGAGAATGTTGTTTGTCTATGTCTTGTTAGATTTCACATACTGACAATAGAACTTGGCAATGTGCTTTCATGGCTTCCTCTGTCTACTTTTCTTCGAAATTCAATTGCTCTGGAATGACCTTAAATGGAAAACATTTGTGGATAAACACTTATTGGGGGGGGGGGGCATGTTCTGTAAGAGTTTTTCTTTATTAGCATTAAGTTCTGATTAAGATAGATATCTGACCTAGTTGAGCAACTTTTAATATTTTTCCCTTTTGTTGAATACTTGGATACTGGTAGGAGCCTAGTGGCCTTCCTTGTGCAGTTTATTGGCCACTGTTAGCACAGATTGCTGGATTGGTTGGGTCAGGGGTCCAGCAGAGCACTGCTTATATTCTTATGTTTTATGGCTCCTATCCAATTTATTTTTTTTCTCCTGAAAGAAAAATACATTGTAACTTCAGAATGTAATCTCTTTTGCTAGGCATTCAGCAGTTTATCCTCACCAATTTATTGAAATTTACTGGCATGATCTAGTTTTATTCATTTTGAAATTAACCTTATATTGTGTCTTCTACTGCTGTGAATGACATGGATGTTGCTGCAAATGATCTATTTATAAATATTTCTGGCTTTCATTCAGGCTGCATCCTTGCTGCCAAGAGAAAGGCTTATGGCTAAGATCAAAGAACGCTCTTGGAGGATTTGAGTTTATAATCCTCAGAAGAAAATATAGTCTTGATTAAATGGATAGCTTTCATTTGCTTCTAGTTAACTTTCTGATAAAACTTGAGAAGAAAATGATCTAAGATCTGGACCTACAAAACATAACTCAAAGATGAAATCAAATACCCAACAAACCCTGCAAACCCTTTTTTAACAACTACTTTTTTTAAAAAAAATCATGATACTATAAAGCCAACAATGTGCCATCATCAATATTAGTTTGTACCTGGCAAACTTAATTGAAGTTTATTAAGCTCTTCAAAATGCTGGTTTTAAAGGCTTTCTTCACAGTAGGTGGCAGCAGCTAGCCAACTTTGATCTTGAAAAAATAAACAGGGATAAACCTGGTTAGTACTTGGATGTGAGATCACCAGTACTTCCTATGGTTAGAAAATGGAAAGTTTAAAAATAGAGAGGAGGAAAATATCCTGGAAGATGGCCCTGCAAATCACTGCCCATACTATTGGCCATCCAAGAAAGCCATATGGATATGCCTTTATGGTTATCAAAAGTAAAGCACAACTCAAGGGAGTCTTTACCTTTTACCTTTCAAGTATCAGTCCTAATATGGTACTAGTGAGGAGCTTCTTTCAAGAATCAAATTCCTTCAAGGGTCACCACCAGGGATATATTTCTGTCCTGCTCAAATCTTGCAGATTGTGCTGATCTGTTCTTTAGGCTGCAGGGTACAAATGAACAGCAGTGAGTAGCAATTGGTTAAATTGGGCAGCTATAGAAAATGAATGAATGAATGAGCTGGTTCTATGGATTGGGAATTTGGGGTGCCATCCTTGTGATCCTAGGTCTCTTGGCAGCTTTTGATAGTATCAATCATAGTATCCTTCTGAGCTGGCCCCATGGATTGAGAATTTGGGGTACTATTTTATGGTGGTTCTCTTCCTTTCTCTGGAACTGGTTCCAGTGCCTGTTGGTTAGCAAGGAGAAGCCATCCTCTAGGTTCCTAATTTATGGGGTGCTGCAGGGTTTTTCTCTTTTTCCTCTTTTTTTCAACATCTACATGGAGGTCATCTGCTGGTTTGGTTTCAGTTCATCAATAAAGTGATAGTGCCAATTATACACTTCAAATCTGGGCCATCCAAACGATATCAAGGTTCTGTCCCAGTGCCTGGAGGTTTTATAGGTTTGGATGGGGAAGAATTTTCAATTCTGTAAAGACTGAGTGGTTGTGCGTGTTTGAACCACACAGATCTAGGGATATTACAGCTTTGACTTTAGATAGGGTTCACCTTCCCCAGATTGGTTTGCAATTTGGAGGTCCGCCTGGACTCACATCTCCTGATCATTGTGGCCAGGAAGACTTTTGCCCAACTTCATTTGGTGCACGAGTTGTGCCCTTTTCTAAACTGGGGAGCTCTTCAGTCACTACTGGCAACTCAAGGCTTGACTATTGCAGTGCATTCAATATGAAGCTGCCCTTAAAGACTACCTACAAGTTTCAGCTGAGCCAGGATACAGCAGTGTGGCAGTAATGGGTATGCCTTAGTCTAGTATGTAACAGCTCTGCTTTGCAGCCTGAACTCATTATCAGTTCACTTCTAAGTATGATTCAAGGTGTTGTGTTTATTTTTGCTACCTATAAAGTCCTACATGGCACAGAGACTGGTTACTTTTTTGTATATTTTTTTATTTTACTTTTAAATATTCATCATCATCAATACGAATGTAAAGAGTGTGGCATCTGGGTATCGTTCATTTTGATACAAATAACAATAAGTACAATAATATTTATTACATTAGTCAATTTTTTGTAATCTTAGTGTTAATACACATTTGTATTAAAATATAATCCTTCATTATTTAGTTGTTAAGAATTTCAATGTGCCATTCTAATGCCAATCACAATATTATTTGAGCATACATAGTAATATCGTCTTTCAACCTCTAGTCTTTCCATCTGGTTATTGCTTTTATTCTAGTATATAAAAATGTGTATACTAATATTCCCCCTATTTCTTATTTCTATCTCTATTCAAACTTTTAGTCAGGCTACCATTACTAGTCCTAAATATAATCCTTCATTGTTTAGTTGTTCAATGTTTCAATACACTATCATACATAATAATACCATCTTTCAACCTCTAATCTTTCTGTCTAGCTATTGCTTTTATTCTATTATATAAAAATGTGTATTCTTATTTCTACCTCTATTCTAGTTTTAGTCAAGCCACCATTATATTAAAAGGCATTTCCTTTCTATCCATCATCTCTTTCCTGTTTTAATACTTCAATTCTTATTCATTTTTTGGCTTGCCTCCCATATTCCTCTCTTGGATCTTTGTCTCTATCTATATCTACCTCTTTACTATTTAGTCTGAATATGTCTCCTATCTTTACCATCTTATGCTGCCAGGCCTCCAGAGTGTCTGCCCAAGCACTTATCTCTCCTTCGAACGTATCTTCCTGTTTTTCCAATTCCATTTTTAAATCTCTTAAAATACTTTTTCCTTGATTTATTTCATCAATCATTATTGTCTTTATTGTCTTCTCCTTCTTGTCTTCTTGCTTTATTTGCCGATTTGTCTGTTCTATCTTTTCCTCCATTCTTTCTTTTGTCTCCTCCGTTTCCTGGACATTTTGATCTTTATTCATTGTCCCTTGTAGAATATTTTCCATTTCCCTATCTATGCTATGCATTAGATTCTTTATCTCCCTGTATTTTTTTGTCACAGTATCACTGATACTTTGGAACATCAACATTTCTTTTAAAATTCTACTCATTTCCCCCTGGTGGAGCATCTCGTCTTATTTTAGTAAGTCTCATTCTTGCTCAATAGTCCAAAAACTATATATTCAAGCCAAACGTTGCTCCTCAGAGAGTACAATAATCATAGTTCTTTATATCCCAGGATTATTCAATCAGTTCCATTTAGATATTCCAAGAAGCTTTCAAAATACCTCCTTACATCCACTGTATAGGTTTAGTTATAGATCTTAACATTCAAGAATCACTTTACTTAAGAATCTTCCTTATTTCCACAGTTGAGTCTCCAGTAATCATAAAATAGATAAATATAGAAGGTCTACTGCAGTCCTCCAGGTAAATGTTGTTTATTTCTCTTATCATATTTTTTCCCAGACTTGTAGGAGTAAAGTATATTTTCCATTCATCAGTAAGTGGCACCCTCAGCTTAGGTTTCAGCATTGTCTCAGATCTCACAAGTATTTAATCCAATTTTAATTTGATTTATGGAAGCAAGGTCAGTTATTAAGTAAATAGTTCCAGCACTTTAAAATGCATTTCTAAAAACAATGCCTGCCCAGTTTAAAAATCCAATTCTCTATGTTTTAAAAGTTTTTTCTTTTTTACTTTTCTCTTCTTGGTTCCTTACTTTCGGGTCTGGGATTTTTCTCTAAGTAGTTATTCCCCGCTTTTACAAATAGTTTTAAGAGTCTCTTTTCCTGACCCCCCCCCCTTTTAGGGTTAGGCTTTATGTAAAAAAGGAATCATCTCACCCAGATCCAATCACTGTTCATCTACATTGCTCCTGCACTTTCTTTGTTGTTTCGGTTATCCCAACTTCATGGCAGCCAAGATGGCTGCCTCTTCTCCTCATCGTGGATGAGAGGAAAAGAGCTCTGGGTCAAGCGGGAGAGATGTGACTCTGCGCAACCTACAGGGAGTCCCTCTTTTCTTCACCATCCCTCCAGGGTGACTTTAGCGCCTTTTGGAGCCCTCCCACAGAGAAAACCTGGCGCGGGAGCATGGAGACCCACTTCTCACATCCGATCTCGCCGCGATATCAGCTGGAAGTCCTGCAGAGACTGGTTACTTGAGAGATTGCCTTTCTCCCATAATATTTGCCCAGCTGATTCAATATAGCAGGATTGGCATGCTTCAAGTTCCATCAGTTAAACAAACTTATATGTCAGGACCCTGAAAGTGCATCTTCTTTGTCTTCTAGAATGAGCCTCCCTTTGATATTCAAGTGGCTTTCATCCCACTGCTATTCCAAAGAGCCTTAAAGATCTGATTCCTTATCCAGGTCTTTATGAGGATGACTGATGTGACTTTCTTCTTTCTTGTTCCCCTTTGGGTTTGCTTTTTTTATTCTATTGTGTGCTAGGTTTTTCCAAAGTATTTTTGTATTGATTTCTGATTTAAAACTTTTTTAGCAATCATATAATTGCCAGAGTCACTGTAAGTTACTCTGTAAGTCTATATGTTAATTTAATAAATTAGTATTAATCTAATCCAAATTATAATAAATGGATTAGCATCTTGTGCATATCCAGCCAAAACATGGCTTAGTATTATTTGATCTGAACATTGCTTTCTAGTTTTCCTTGTCCAGTCATAGCTTTCCAATATCTGTCTTAAAATATCAGTTGTATCATTCACCGACAGATGACATCCCTGCCAATCTACCAAGATTCCCCATGAATCAAGCACTTCACTTCATGCCTATCTCTGTCACTTTTGCAAAATTTATTTATTTATTTATTGGCAAATATTATATAACTTTCCAACTTAGATACATAACTTTGATAATGAGTTTAAACTTTGGTAATATAGTTTAAAAGACTATATCTAGGCTTTGTCCTATGCATCACTTAGACAGTTGCTGCTTGTTTTATTTTAAAATCCTTGACGTTATACATTCAGTTGTGTATGATCACATATAGCTGTATGTAACATATAGTTTAATGTTATTAAGCATAGTCCCAAAATTTTACACTTTCTGGGATTTAATGCAATGTCTTTGTTCTTTGGGAAATAACTTAATTTACCACTAGAATCTATATGAGTGTGGAACTCCTACTTCGATGTTATTTAGGAATTATATTAATGTCCTTCCAGAAAACTATGATCTTCACATTTTAAGTCTGTTGATTTCAAAATAAGACTTCACTGCTGTAAAAGATAAGACTGTCCTAGAACATCAAACGAGGATCAATTTAAGTTAAAGGACAGATCCATTAATGTTATTGGTTGGGATGGGGCCTACAAACATAGGATAGGAAAATAGGGATTTATAGAACCAGAGAAAGCAGACATGTGGACATAAGCAGCTCAATTTCATGAATTTGTATGGTAGCTGAAAAGAGGAAATTCGTTCCTGAAAACAAATCAACAAGTGATGTAAAACAATAAACAATGATATGTTAGCACTGACAGTCTATTACCACATCACAGTATCCTTGTCAACTGTATATAATACAGTGTCAAAGAAGATACTGTGGTGCTGCACTTTAATCTCCAGCTTTTTCTCATAATAGACCATCCTGGTGAGCAGCTCAGACTTGCTATTTATAAATATCCAGGGGGCCACAGGTTCCAACTCATCTATGACATAAAGTCAGTGTGACAGAAGATGAAAGACATGGAATGGGGAAAGGAAGAAAGCTAACAGTATATTTTACCTGAAAGCTTTTTTGCATTCTACTTTTTCCTGTATTCATTCCCAGAACATCTATTTGGTTAATGATAACTATGTTCCCACAACATATTGAACTCTCAAGGATGAGTTAGTGCATTGCAGATATAAAACCAGACATATAAGGTAGGAAATAGTAATTTTAAATTCAAACTAATCCAAATAAAATTATTTGGAATTTCATTTTTCTTGGTCCATCATACCAGGTAAAAATAGAAAAGAGGTGTTGGTTAATGTAGAGTTAATTCTCCTATTTTGATTTCCTGCAGTGACATAAAACTTAAAGCAGCTCAGCAGAACGAGGCTAATTTAGGCCATTTCTATAGATTTATTTTTGATTCCTACTTGTAGTTTTATTTCCCTTTTTTCCAAAAAGGGAAGGGAGGGAGGGAGACAGCTACCAGCCTCCTCAAGAAGACTGGGCTATTTGGGAAGGGCCGCTGATCCCAGCCTTTTATGCATGTTGCGCAGCAGTGGGCAGACTGGGACAGCCATGAGTATGAGATATTATTATTGTGCCTTCAAATCAGGTGACTGCCAGGACAAATCCCTGCAGTTTTCTTGGCAAAATTTCAAGAAATGGTTTGTCTTTGCCTGCTTCCTAAAGCTAAGGGAATGACTGGGCCAAGACTTAGTCCTGGACTAAGGCAGGACTAGCTCTCATGGTCTCATGGTTCCTAGCCTGATGCATTAACCACTTCACTAAACTGGCTCTCTTATGAGTATGAATGCAGCCAAGATTTATGAATTTCTCAGCTTCATTGCAAGTCTGCTTAAACCTTGGAAATAGACAAGATGCATTTGTTTTAGGATCAAATAGTTGATCTCTTATCCATCAAAATAGATCTCCATAAACAGATCTAGTTGTGATTTCAAGCAGCAAAGTCATGGGACTGTAATTTCATTGTAATTTGCAGAGAGCTGACATAAATTCATTAGTGTATAAATTAACAGCTGATAGATAAATTGAAGCCAATGAGTTCTTCTCTGTCTGTCTACAATATACTAAGCTAAAAACTAATTTGCATTTTGGGAGATGTTTTTATTTACAGATAAATAGTTAGCTTGTTAACTTATACACTAACTAAAAATACATCTTGTTTTTATTCTCAATCCTTTTTAAACTTCTAAGAAAAGACTTCCACACAATTAGTATGCCTTGAAAGACAGTAGTTAATATACAATATATTATATATGAATACATATATTCTCAAGAAAATATTTCTTTCATAGTTTGTTACATTTAAAAGTTTTCAAAAGGTCTTACCATGAACAGTCCTACGTATGATTGTCCAAAACAGGCAAGCAAACCTCTTGATATTCTCCTTCCATGGATGACATGATGATTCTCTCTCAAATCCCAGTAGGTTTAGAACAGCATTACCCACTCCTGCTTCCTACTATGACAACCAATCTTTAGAGATTAATTATGACAAAAGTAAAATAATGGCATTCACTAAAAGGCCAAGGATGCTAAATTGGTCACTAAGTGAGCACAGGTTAGAACAAGTAAACTGCTTTAAATATCTTGAAATAATCTTCCATGTATTGGGTAAGACATGTCCATAGAGATTATGTGACACAAAATGCATGTAAATTTGCTTCCGCTATCCAAGCCATTTACTGTTCTCAGGGTGCCTAGTTTATTCCTATTGCAGTAAAATTCCTTTCTGAAAAGGCTCATGTGATTACAGAGTGAAACTTGATATTTACTGTATTTCAAGTTCTCAAGAATTGAACGTGCTGAATACAGTTTCTAAGGCATATTTTCCAAGTGCCTGAGGTTGTGTCTAGGGCAATTTGTTATATGAAGGCAGAACTGTTTATAGTTAAAAATGGCACAGGGGTTAAATCTTTGAATTTGAATTAAATTTTGTTATTTTCTGTGTAAGTTTAGTCACAAATGGTTGGCTAATCATTGGATGACCCCTTTGTGTCAAAATAAAAAAAAAAGGGTGTGTGTGTTAAAGGACCTATACCATTAATGTTGTTGGGGTATACTTATCCAGGAAGAATATCAGACAGTGAATAATTGATATCGACCATCAAATTGAGAATAGCCTAGTTCCTACTGATGTCTTCTTAGGCAATCAAATTACCAGTTTTAAGCTTGCCAGGTTTCTTGATCTTATCACTAAACAAAATTTTGAAGAGCATGGAAGAAGAATAAAATTTCCATCGTGGAGAAATGGATGATGTCAGAATTTGCAGAACAGCAAAACTGACCTTTTGGTCAGAAATAAACAACAAAAACATTTCTGAAAGGCTGGAAACTTTATATGGACTCAGCTGAAAGAAAAAAAGAATTGATGATTTATGAAGATTAAAAATGATGCGTACTAAATAAGAGAAAGAAGGACAATAAGATTGGCATTATTAGCTATTGAAGTGTTTCTTTAATTTCAGTCCTACAAAGATCTGAAATGCAAAATTATCAAACCTTTTTTAGTTCAATATCCAGATCATACTGATTCTTTTTCTTACAATTATCTTTTATCTGACCATAGTAATGTACTCTATCATCCTTAAGGTTTTTTTTAATAACCAGCAAGATTCAACATGACATTATTTATTTATTTATTTAAAAGATTTTAATGATCTGCTATCTTAAAACACAAGTCTGAACAATTCCCTTAGAATCACGTGACTTGTTTAAAGTTGCTCCAAGTTTAGTAATAACAATAACTCCTAAACCTCCAATTTATTTGTTTTTAGCTGTATTTTCAGTGGTCTTTTTACTGAAGTTAATAATGTTAGTTTTCAAAGTGCTTTATCAAAACTAAGAAGGTTTCACCTCTGCTAGTTATGTTACTTTATTTTTTATTCCATTTTATCTTATATTTATGTTTTAAGTTACATAAGACTGATCAATGACCAACATCCGCAGTACTCCATTTGGAAAGACTATTTACCACAGATGTAATCCATCATTATTTACCATTTTTCTTTAAGTTCTTAAATGTATTTATTACAAATGCTAGCTTTAAAGGAAATGATCATTCAACTTCACTTTTTAAATAACTGTTTTGAAGTTGTCCCTCGCCGATAAACTCCTACATATTAGTTAAAAAGAAAAGAAAAGTAACTGCTGTGAATTAGAATTTCTACTCAACCATTAATTTTCAATTGATCAAGAATTGATCAATTGCTGTATCTTGCTCGGGGCACCAAGTTATTTAGAGAAACATACAGGCTAAAATAAGGACAATAAAGATGATCAGAATCTAGAAATTAAACGTTATTGAGTTGGGCATTTTTAGCCATAAGAAGACTGATGAGGAATGCTGTAACAGACACCTGAAATGATTCATACAGATGAAGATCAAGGTTTGTTTCATTCCAGAGTGCAGGTCATAAAAGAGTGGATGTAGGCTGCAGCAAGGCAGATACTACTGAATATTTGGGGGCAGGAACTTCTTAATGTAAGAGGATTTTGACAGTGATCTAAAGAGATGAAGGTCTTCCCTTCCTTAGAAGAGTTCAAGCAGAACATAGACAACTATCAGACCAGCATGCTTCAATTTAAATTCCTTCATAGAGGAAGCACGCACTGTGGCTAAAGGATTTTATTATATGTTTATAAGATCTTGTTCACTATGACGTTTGGTTACTTTAGAATTCAATAGATGACAGTGGATAAATAAGATATGCCTCCCATGGAATAATGACTCCTAAGTTATAGTTTTATATTCAAGCCCTGCAAAAGTTTTTTTTTAAAAAAATTAGAATATTTTAAATGTTTTGTTCTTTTTCTATCTAAAACTCACAGGCCTCAAAAAACTAATTTGTATGTTAATACACTTAAAAAAGTTTTTGCTGCAGTATAAAATTGTTCTTCTGATTATTAGATTTCTCTTTTATTGATTTTTTGCCAAAAGTTATTTGCAAATAAAATTGGTCAATCCATCCAATTAGAAAGATACGGCTACTGTAAATATGAGCTTCTTTTTAAGTCAACAGTGAAGGGAAACTTATTTACAGATCCTGAGGACACATCATTTTGGGTAGCTTTGTCACAGAGTTTTATTAAAAATGAAATATAATTAGATGACAGTTTCAAAGTTCCATGTATTAAAATTGGGTTCTAACACATTCCATTTCTGGAGTGTGACTCTCACCCTGATACTGAAAGCCTCATAAGAGCCGCACATATTGAATTACACTACAAGCTACTCTAGAATTTACAGAAGCTTCCATTTTTGAGTAACAACCCATGAAGAAATACCGTATATACTCGTGTATAAGCCGACCCGCATATAAGCCAACCCCCCCAATTTTACCCCCAAAAACTGGGAAAACTTGTTGACTCGCGTATAAGCTGGGGGTGGAAAATGCAGCGGCTACTGGTAAATTTCAAAATAAAAAAAGACTGGTCAAAAGTGCGAGGACCTGTCAGAAATCACTTTTTTCAGCCCTCTGGGTAGTCCTTTTGTGCACATGGACTACTCAGAGGGCTGAAAAAGTAATTTTTGACTGGTCCTCGCACTTGTGACCAGTCCTCGAACTTACGACTGTCCTCACATTTTACGTTTTTGCCCTATCTTGTCACCATGGTGAAGAGAAGCAGTTGTGAAATGAGTGACATGGTTTTAAGAATGCTGCACGGGCATAAATGTGAGGATGGTCGTAAGTGTGAGGACCAGTCAAAAATAACTTTTTCAGCCCTCTGAGTAGTCCATGTGCACAAAAGGACTACTCAAAGGGCTGAAAAAAGTGATTTCTGACAGGTCCTCGCACTTTTGACCGGTCTTCGCACTTATGACTGGTCATCATTTATGCCCATTGTAGCATTCTTAAAAATGGTGTCACTCATTTCACAACTGCTTCTCTTCACCATGGTGACAAGATAGGGCCAAAACGTAAAATGTGAGGACAGTCGTAAGTTTGAGGACTGGTCACAAGTGCGAGGACCAGTCAAAAATTACTTTTTCAGCCCTCTGAGTAGTCCATGTGCATAAAAGGAGTCCATGTGCATAAAAGGAGAGGGAGGAAGAGAGGAGGAGAAGAAGAAAGGAAGAGGAAGTAGGGAGGAGAAGAAGGGGGGGGGAAGAGAAAGTAAGGAAAGAAAAGAGGTGGTAGGTTTGAGGAGAAAGATTGCTGTACAATAAAAAAGATGAAAGGGAAGAAAACCAACCCCAAACACATATAAAGATATTAAGATAAAGAATGAATTGTTAAACTTTAAAGAATAAAAGAGAACAAATATGAATAAATAGCAATAATTAGAAACACACATACAAACATACAATGTATTTTCTTTGAACAGAATATTTGGCCGGTTCACAAATTTAAACAGTGTTTAGTCATTTCACTTAAATTTACAATTCCTATATTTCCTTTTTGTCATATTTATTCCTCATCTATTTTTTAAAAAACCAATATTACCCTTCATCCTCATCTCTAATCTTAATCAAATTCAATTTTTCACTTCTATTCTATATTATACCCCTTCCCATTGTCATCTATTTTTATATCAATCCTCACATTGCTTAATTATGTAATATTACAGTTGTTTAATACAAATTCAACATTTTAATATAAATCAATTAGTTATGTAACTATCTTTTTTGTATATTAATCAATATGAACATGAATATTCCAATTATTTCCATGCAATCCAATTTCTTACAAATCAATTAATTATATTTACCAATAATAATAAACCAAATAATTTCCCCCAATATTCTTCCAAACCACAACTTAACCATTTCTGCTTTCAACACAATATACAATTAATAATATCTCAATTATTACAATTCCCTATTTAAATAGAGCTTTTTTTTCTTTTGTGTTTTAAAATCTTGAACTCCCCTCTTTTGCCATTTGCCATAAATTTCCCATTGTTTGCACCAACCTTTTTTGATGAGGAAAAAGAAAAGAAATCTGCATTAGCAAACAGCAAAGCCAACAAGCTGTTTTAGTTTCACTTTTGGTTTCAGCACAAGGAGAAAAAAAAATGTGCTCTTTACAGCAGGCACCTTTTTGCAGCCGGCACCGATCTTCTCATTTGTTTTCTTTTAACCCTGATCAGCTGTAGGGGGGGCCTTTGAAGCCTCAGGGCAAGAATTTAAAGTTTTTTTTTCCTCTAGCCATCAGCTGGAACTCAGGAGGCAGTCCCAATAGATTGGGAGTGGGCGGGGTAAGCAAACCCTGTTCTCCCGCTGTTACCTAGCTTGCAGGGGAAAAGTCATTTTTTTCGTGACCCGCATATAAGCCTAGGGGGCGTTTTTCAGCCTGAAAAATGGGCTGAAAAACTCGGCTTATACGTGAGTATATACGGTACCACAGAAAACACGGTAAGTGTAAAAAAATCTTATTGTCAGCTTCTTTTTAAAATAGCAAATAGAAAATGTCCATAGTTGGTAACACACACATATATATTAAGATGCATACAAACATCTTGCTGTGAAAGAGGACATCAAATAAAAATTATTAGCATTAATTTCAAGGAGTAGACAGGACTTATGTCAATGGGTCCAAAGCAAATAAAGATTAAATCTACAATATTACAGAAGGTTCTGAAGGATTAATTGGTCATTCACAGTGGTGGTATTCAGCCGGTTTTATCTGGATTGGGTGATCCGGTAGCGGCGGCTGTGGGAGGCTTCGCCCAGCTGCCCAGACGTAATCACATCCCATTTTTGATGCTCTGTGCATGTGCGGTAGGCCCTGTGCATGCATGGAGGTGGTGCGTGCACTCACATTTATGAACTGGTAGCGAAGGTAACGGGTGGGTTCTAAAAATTTTTACTACTGGTTCTGTGGGCGTGGCTTATTTTGTGGGTGTGGATTGATGGTCATGTGACAATTATTTAGGATTTAGCAGAGGTACTAGTCTACCAGGCTTTTAACAGCTTGCAGAGCTGTACCGATATACCCATTTATTTTTGTAGGCACTGGTCTACCCATTTATTTTTGCAGGCACTGGTCTATTCATGTATTTTTGCAGGCACCGGTCTACCCATTTATTTTTGCAGGCACCGGTCTACTCATTTGTTTTCTTTTAACACTGATCAGCTGTAGGGTGGCCCTTTGAAGCCCTGAGGCAAGAGTTTTTTCCCTCTAGCCATCAGCTGGGACTCAGGAGGCAGCAATAGATTGGGGGTGGGGCCAAATAAAAGGTAAGAATAACGGGGGTGGGTGGGAGGGGGGGGCAGAAACGGTTCGGTGACATCATATCATCACCGCTACCGGCTTGGTGGAACCGGGCCGAACCAGGAGGAACCCACCACTGGAACGTAAGTGAATACCACCCCTGGTCATTCATGCCAAAAAATCATATAAGTCCCTAATTTGTGTGTTTTTTCAAAGGCTACCTTGTGTGCCATGCCACAGGCATTCAGTGATGAACCATATAATGTGATTAGCCATCCTATGTCTAAGAAGCTATGGATGGAAATTAATCAAGGAGAGAAGCAACTTAGAACTAAAGAGAAAATTCCTGACAAAACAATTAATCAGTGGAGCAACTTGCTTCTAGAAGTTGTGGGTGCTCCAACACTGGAAGTTTTTAAGAAAAGATTAGACAACCATTTGTATGAAATGGTATAGGGTTTCCTGCCTGAGCAGGGGTTTGGATTAGAAGACCTCCAAGGTACCTTCCAATTCTGTTATTCTCTCTTAAAAAGAAAGTAAAATGCATTTACTGTATCAGAAGAGACAGGATATAGCATATATTTCAGATTGTGTTGTAATATAATTTATTTTCAACTCATATTTTAAAATGAAAAATTCTGGTTGTTGAAGAGATATTTTTTTCAGACTAGACAAAATTTCAAGGTTCTGTAGTCAGCATTCTTTTTCTACAATTGACACAGTTTTTCTCCTCTTTTCCTCAGTTGGAGTTTGCTATAAATTGTGATTACTCTGCTTGGCTGTTTTAATCTCTCATCATAACTACATCAGCAGGGGTTCTTTTATATGTTTTCAGGGGCTGTTATACATACATTGTAATCTTTTTCATCTTCCACTGTGTTTTGCTCAGGTCTTAATTTATTGGTATCAAGGTTATTCCAGAATCAGATGATTTTTCTACCTTCTGAATGGCTTGCTTTTATAAAATGTCTCCTAACCACAAGCATGGGAATGTATTGGTAGCCATGCTGGTATATAAATTCTGACTCATGTCTCTAATTACAAAAAGCATTTCTGTAGATCTCACTTTTCAAATTCGACACTCTATTTGTTTAGTATTACCAAAACAAGTGGGAAGTAAGGCTTTCTCTTGCAAATCTGAATTTAAAAAATGCTTAAATGTTTAAATGATCCCTAAGGGTGATAGGGGCTTATTCAAAGTAGTTCCCAAAGCACCAATCCAATGGAATTGTGTAAGAATCTACAATTAGGTATTTGGCTAAAATGTGTGCTTATTAATTTAACTAAGCCAAACAGCTTTACAACAGGGTTATAAATTTTTTTATATTTTTTGAATGCTATTAAGTGCAGCAACGAATATAGACTGTGTTATACCAAAATACATATAGTAGCACATGGCTTTTTGTGTGGAAATATTTTTGCTACTCTTGGCTTTCCATACTGTATATATTAGACTTGTACTGGATTAGGGTCATTGTATCTGCCATTTCATCTCAAAAGAAGCTGTTTTAATTAAATCCCAGGGATGCGTTTAAATTGTTTTATTGAGCAATAAGAGAATCAGGAAGAGGACTGGAGAATTTGTTGTTTCACCAAAATACTCTATGAAGACATGATATTAATCAAAAAGGCTACCATCATGCATTGAGGGTTACCATTAGAATAGAAAATAGTTGAATATCTTCATTAGATCGCACTATTTATAAAGAGGGTAAACTGTTCCTCCAAAACTTTTTTTAATTTAAAAGAAGCAGTGTAAATATCCAGAATGAGCAATATACCATTCCATCGAATTCTGTTTCTAAACCTATTAAATGGTTTACTTTCTTATATGAAAGTAACTTAATCATCTGAGTGTTTACACTGGTGACTTCTAGGTTGACTACTTTAATCTGCTATATGCTCTACAGTTCTTATATCTGATCTCATCTATTCAGTTGGTACATAACTTGGCAATCAGGCTGGCTTCTGGAAGAATTCAAAGATACCATATTATAGCTGTACTGAAGGCCTTAACTGCTTTTCAGGTTTGTTTTACTTATTTACTTAGAAAATTTATAGCCGTTCACCTCACAGCCAGGATTCTGGACAGCACACAAAAGATTAAAACCAAAACATAACAAGCCAGATAGAACTCAAATAACAATAACGTACAATCTGGGTCTAAAAACAAACTTGTTTTAACCCATACAAACCAAACAAACCAATCCACCAAAAGGACTTCTTTAACCATCTCTCTGAAGTGCATAGGAGAACATCTAGGTCTTAGGAAACACAATACGAGTTGGGAGCATTTGTTTCTGGATGAACAAACCAGTCTTCAGAGCTTTATGTGGCATAGGTTCAGTAACCTGATATAGTGTCAGCCCTTTGAAACAGCCAAATCAAGGAACAGAAAACACAAAGAATACAGGTAGTTCTCTACTTACAACCATAATTAACTCCCAAATCTCTGTTGCTAAGTGAGGCAATGGTTAAGTGAATTTTTCCCCATGTTACGACCTTTTTGCCACAGTTGTTAAGTGAATCACTGCATTTGTTAAATTAGTAACATGGTTGTTAAATGAATATGACTTCCCCATTGACTTTGCTTGTCAGAAGGTCACAAAAGGTGACAACATGACCCTGGGACACTGCAATCGTCATAAATATAGTCAGTGGCCAAGTGTCTGAATTTTGATCACATGATCATGGGGATGGTGCAATGGTAGTAAGTGTGAAAAATTGTCGTAAGTCACTTTTTTCATTGCCATTGTAACTTTGAATGGTCACTAAATGACCTGTTGTAAGTCAAGCACTAACTGTAATAGTATTCTATTTATTGTTATGGGGTAAAATATCAGATCTTGAAAGCCTGCCAGAGATTCCCTTTTCCCTGATATATCAACAATTATTGATTAAGGTGGGATTGTCTAGCGTTCTCCTCTTTCCAAGGGCTACGTTGAGGCTTACTTAACAAGTCTTGCATTCCTTCTTGAGGGGTGCTTCTATACTTCTTTACAGATATCATATTTCTATTTGCTGAGATAATCGAATAGTTAATTTATAGTACTATGGATGTAAATTGGGGTACAACCTTTGCAGTACTGAATTAATTTTATTTTTTTCTAAAAAAAAATAATCTGCAGGGAGAAATAGAATTTTATGTTTAAGTTGATCCAAAGGGAGTGGGGAGCAACAGTGAAAAGAAAGACATTCATAGCATAGTTTCATTCATAAACAAACACTATTGAGACTATTCCAGTAAATGTATTGAAAAATTAGTGGAATGACTTGGAGAAAATCTACTTATAGGCTAGACTGGTCTTCTCAGAACCACTCTAAGACATGGCAACATTCTTTAAAAAGATAATATTAAAAAATGAAACTTTTAACTCCTTTGGAATCCTAAATGGCAATGGAGCTAATTTAGAATGTGGACAATATCCACTTTCTGTATTAGTTTGTTTGCCGTTAGTAACAGATTCAATTGGGTATGAGATGATATCGCCATAATAAATGGGTGGGATGTGAAATAAAAATTGCAGCAAGGAGGTTTTCCATATTTCCAGGTAAGGGACTGGTTTCTTCAGAAGAAGGACTCTTCTCTCTGAAGTAGAATGCATACTGCAGTCACTCTGTGCAATAAATGTGTTAGCTCACACAGCTCTGAATTTGAATTCAGTTCAATCCATCTATGCAGAACTTAATCTTGAAAGTTTCTGAAATGTTTCTTTGGCATGAAAAGAGAATATTAACTAAACCTTGTTTTTATGCCTATTTACCCATTTGATTTTCTTTCTGGCAGTTACTTTGAGACATATAGATCTGGTCCAAATAGTCTTTTTTATTTACAGCATCACTCCAGTTATATATAACGGGAAATATCCTTTCATTTCATTTTCAGTGAAAAATGTTTTATTAGCTTACAAACAAAATAGAAATATTTACCAATATTTGCTTCTCAGATTAAAATTTTTTTTTATGCAAACATTGTTCATGTACCTTGTATATTTAAAATATCAATTTTTATTGCATGTATAAATTACAAAAATGAATTTTGGATCCATTCCTGTTACAATTACAGGTATCTTCTTATTTTTAAGTAGCTATTAGGGTAGTGGAGAATGACATAAGTGATGTTTGCAACTACAGGTAGTCCTTGACTTACAATAGTTCATTTACTGACTGTTCAAAGCTACAGTGGCACCGAAAAAAAGTGACTTATGATCATTTTTTAGTTACAACCTTTGTAGCATCCCTATGATCACATGGTCAAAATTCAGATGCTTGACAACAGGTTCATACTTATGACCATTGCTGTGTCCCAAGGTCATGTGATTCTCTTTCGCAACCTTCTGACAAGCAAAGTCCATGGGGAAGCCAGATTCACTTAACAACCAGGTTACTAACCTATCAATTGCAATGATTCATTTAACAGCTGGGACAAGAAAGGTCGTAAAGTGGGGCAAAACTCAACAAATGTCTCATTTAACAACAGAAATTTTGGGCTCAATTGTGGTTGTAACTTTTTTGTATTTTAATAAATAAGCTGTATTTAAAATGGTGAAGATTTTTTTAAAAAAATTTTGCATGTAATGAAAGAACTTTATTAAGCTGATCACATACATGTGTGTATGTGGAGAAGAGTATGTGCTGTGGAAAATTCTATTGGTTATAATCAGCTGAATGAGCATGTCTTAAAGAACAAGCTTTAGGTGTATGATGAGATCAGCATTTAATGAAAACCTATGGAAATGATTGATTATTTATTTTGGAAAGAAGTTGACTTGGCAGGAGACTGATTGTAATGGATGTAATATTATTAGTCTTCTGTGTCCCATATTGTGCCTCACAAGGACAGGGGAATATTTGATTAAGTTAAAGGGCAGTAAATTTAAAATGCAATAAAACAGAATACTACTTTCATACTGCAAAGCTCCTGTATTTTATGTTATGGGAGGTTGCTGAGGTTTGATAGTAGAACTGCAATTTTAAGGTCCTGTGGAAAAGAAGCTAAGAATAGCAAGAATAACAATACAATAGTTGAAGTCATCCTGCCCCTTCTCTATATAATCAGAGAGTTTCATGTCATAACCCAGGGTGCCATGGGAAGTAATGTCAGTGACCCAACAACGTTTTGTTATTGTTGTTTCTCTGTTAGAGGAAGCATCTCAACCTTGAAATCTTTTTTTCATGATACCTCAACAATTCAATGTTCCTCAACCTTGGCATTTTTAAGATGTGTGGACTTCAGTTTCCATAATTCCCTAGTAAACATAAGTCATAAGTTTATTTTGTCAAGCATATATAAGATAACAGGTAAAAGTATAAACTTAATTTGAATACATGAAAAGAGTTAAGTAAAAAGGAATATTAGGACAGGGACGGTAGGCACGCTGGTACACTTATACACACTGCTTACAGACCTCTTTGGAATGGGGTGAGGTCAACAGTAGACAGTTTAAGGTTAAAGTTTTGGGGTTTTGGGGAAGAAACTACAGAGTCAGGTAGTGCATTCCAGGCATTGACCACTCTTACTGAAGTCATATTTTCTGCAATCGAGTTTGGAACGGTTTACCTTGAGTTTCTATCTATTATTTGATCGTGTATTGTTGTGGTTGAAGCTGAAGTAGCCATTGACAGGAAGTACATTGTGGCAGATAATTTTATGTACTGTGCTTAGGTCAGACTGAAGTCAGCGTAGTTCTAAGTTGTCTAAGCCCAAAATTTGAAATCTGGTGGCATAAGGTATTTTATTTTAGAGGAATGGAGGACTCTTCTTGTAAAATATCTCTGGACTATCACGGTTATATTTATGTCCGATATGCAGTGCAGGTTCCAGACAGATGAGCTGTATTCAAGAATTGGTCTAGCAAATGTTTTATATGCTCTAGTTAGTAGTACAACATTACCAGAGAAGAAGCTATGCAAGATTAGGTTAACAACTCTTAATGCCTTTTTAGTATGCTGGTGAGGAATTCTAGGAGATGAAGTCCACACATCTTAAAGTGTTGTAATGCATTGATGCCTTCCTACTAGGATCACCTCAGAATATAATTAGAGAAAAGATCCAGCTCTCCTTGTACCATCAACTTGAGAGTTGTTCCATTTCCCTTATTACAAAAGGGAATTCTTCAGATGTTTGAAAACAAGGAATACAGCATACCTGCATATAAGACTGGCATTTGTTGCATATATGTCAGTACATCAATTGTTCTGGAATCCTGTGACTGAGGAGGATGCATTTTGTGCAATAAATAGACATTGTACCTCCGACAAATGTTGGTTTTCCTAGCAAAGCAGAATATTCCAACCTTAAAACTGGAGTCTTAATGCAGAAAGGAAGCATTTGGATAGTGTCCTGGGTAAGAAATTGCAGACTTAGTGAGAACCCTGGTTTATTTAAACAACTAGATTTAGATAACTATTTATATAATAAGACAACAGTTTCCTACATTCCTCTCCTTTTTTAAAGATTAGTAATTACTAGGCAACTTTGCAACCTTTGAAAAAAAGGTAGTGCAGACTGACGTGATCAGAAGGAACATTAAATTTTAGGCTGACAGTATTTTCTTACCCTAATGCTGGATGGTCCTGTGATCAACTAAGAAGAATATATAGCATAAATAGAAAAATAATTGTAGTGGGAATGAACTTCAGTAATAAGTCAGTATTTACTTACCTGAACAGAAAAACAGAATAACCACAGGTGGACAAAAAAGTAGTTGGAGCAGGAGTAACATCCCAATTCCTACAGCAGACAATGCAAAGTATTATTTGTTCTGTATAACCGACAAAACAATATGTTTTGTAATTTTAATAACTGCTTGCAGGGAAAATATCTGATAGGAATTGAAATTTGTAGCCTGAATCCAGGCTTCATCTGTGTGGGTAGTAAAGTAGGTTTGGTTATTTAATTCTTGCTCAGAGAGGAGAGCCATTGTCTGAACAGTTTCTGCATCAATTTATCTTGAAATTGTGTAAATTCCTGCCCCCCCACTTCCCATGAGAATGGACTTGACAATAGTGGCTACCTTTTTTTTTGGATTTCGGCATTTGGATTGCTTCTTGGAAATATCAACTCGTGAATTGTCAAAGACCTACTACTGCCTGAACCCTTGCAAGCAAGACGATATGCTGAAGCCTGATTTATGACTATATAAGCAAATGCATCTGTAAATACATTTTCTGAGTTATGCCTGGCTGTAGAGTTAAAGGTGAGTCCTGAACCCAAGAAACAAAAGCAAAGGTTAACCCTATATTTCAGCTTTCTTTCCATAGAACAGGAATCCTATCTTTAAAAAGCTCTAAAACAGGATTGTGTAACTTTTTACAGGCCAAAAGCCGTCTTGGTCTATCAGTAGCATGACAGGAGCCACACTTTAAAAAGTAACAATAGAGCCTAGCCAAAAACTCAAGTTAATGTCACTTTAACAGTTATTAAAATTAAATATACAGTGGGTTGTAACTCTCTGTAGTAGAAAATTCCTTTTAAATGTATTTCAGACAGTCATTAAATG
Source organism: Ptyas mucosa (assembly GCA_012654045.1). Classification (NCBI taxonomy): domain Eukaryota; kingdom Metazoa; phylum Chordata; class Lepidosauria; order Squamata; family Colubridae; genus Ptyas; species Ptyas mucosa. The sequence goes on along the minus strand of WNWU01013802.1, from coordinate 22,763,783 downwards.
TTAATATTGAGGATAATTCATATATGCTATTATATTCTATTAAGATAACATTATAAATTGCAACATTTTAGATTTTTTTTGCAGAAGTGTAAACAACTGATAGATCTTAGCAATAATAACAATGCTCAGTAAGTAGTTTTGCTTGAAAATTTTTAAAGAATTTTGAAAAAAGTTATACCCCGCAATCTCCTTGCTGTTGGTTTACCATCTATTTGCTGTAAAACATACATTATACATTGAATCAGCATAAGCACCTGGTTCAATTCCTGCTTCTAGGTTTATTAATGCGAATACTACATTATTAAAGGGCAATTTTTTATTAGTTAAGGCTGCAGTATATGACTTGCAAATCTCCAGAAGACCACTAGATGAAAGCAGGATGCTAGGATTTGGGTGTTTTTTCTCCCCAGCCTATTTTAAGCCTAGATCATATAGTGTTGAAAAGTGTCACTAATTGTCCTACCAAAAAACTAACGTTACAACAAAGTGCTACAAAACTCTTTGCTATAGAAATGCATAGAGTTATAATGTAAACTGAAAAATTATGCTTGGTGAATTTATGAATTGAAGGAGGCCGTGTGGCAGAACAAGATGAAACAATAATAGCTGGGAAAAAAAGACAATAAACCAAAGCAGAAATATACCCCAATCAGGAGTGAAATGCTACTGATTTGGGCGAACTGGTAGTAAAAAAATGCTACTGGTTCAGATGAACTAGTATTTCCAATGATCTGCTGTGCTGCACAATTTATATTCGCTAGAAAGCAGAATTTCCTGCTTTCTAGCGAATCTAAATCACGCGGCACAGCTGTTCCCCCTTCCCCCGCTATTCTACTTACCTTAGAAAAGGCTGCTTAAGCCTCCTTTTCAGTGCTGCATGGTAGTGCCTGCAGTGCGCATGTGTGCGAAGCACATTTGGTGCGCACTGTGCATGCGCATGCGAAGCATGTGTTTGGTGCACAGTGTGAATGCACACATGCAGCAAACTGATAGTGACGCAAACCAGTAGCAGACCAGAGCATTTCACCCCTGCTCCCAATCCTAAAATATCCTACAGTATTTGCAAATAATGATATGCTATACTAGTATCATTTGGGGGAATTCTCTTGATTAACTATTTGTAACCTGCTTTACTTCAGATGTCTTATATTTAGAATTTAAATGGCATATTAACTAAATCCATGTAGAGATCTGCAGAAGTTTATGTATTTTGATGTCATCATCTTCCATTCATAAATCTACAGTGTTTCTATCATTCTTTCATCCTTTTTCTTAATATTGAAAATCACTTGAAGGAAAAAAATGGAATAGCTGCAGAATGGCTTCTTCATTGGTAACATCTACTTGGAAACATTCCTGAAGTAGTATTTATCACTTATTCTCACATGCAATAATGTCTGATCTGTGTCTAGCTCCATAGGACTCATGTTTTTTCATACAGTGAAAAAAACTCTGCCTTTATCATATGAGGAGAAAGTGCAATGGAAGAAACACTGCAGATCATCACATATTAGTAGGACCAGAGCATACATGTAATTTATGTCTTGTGCATTCAGACCCTATACAAGTAAATGAGACTAGTGAGTACCCTCCTAACCCTTACCCCACGCTGCATTCAGCATGCCAAATTAACAAACTTTTCTATATTATTCTACTTTTAATACTTTGGCCTGCTGTTTAGCTTGATAATGTATGCATAATATAATATGGAAATTTGTTGTTATCATCATGAAATACAGTTTATAACAACAAATAATGCTTGCTAAAGCAATTTAACATCCACTTTTAGAATGAAAAAAACAAAAGACTCTGAAACTTTGAAAAAGCAAACGAAAAATTATTCTTTGTGAAGAAACGAGAAAAATATAAATTGCCCCTTTCAGTTCTATTCAAAGCTAATTAAGGGTTGTACATCCAATTCTTGTCATGAAATACTCTTACTTGGATTTTTAAACAATCTGAATCTATGTGACTGTGACACATAATACCACATTGTCCAATTTATTATTCTTGGCTTTAGATGTTTTTTAATCCAAATGATTACCTCATCCAAGTTAGAATATGTGACAAAAACAAGCAGTATGATGACTGCCATCAAGCAATTACCCAGTTTTTATTTTTGCAGGAAATTAAACTCCTTTAACACATGTCATCAGTCATTGTACTGTCTTTCTTCCATTCAAGACTGACTTAGTTCTGATATCACACTAAGGCAGAACTTAGTATACAATGTCCAGCATTTCAGTTCTGATCCAAAAAAGCGCTATATACATTTTATTAAATCTAGTGTTGGTGAAAAAAGAATTTCTTAAATATGGTATGCAATCCATCTATATAAATGTACTTAAATACTCTTGAATTCTTTAGTGTATTTCCTAATGTTAATCATGTGAGTAATTCCGACTGAACTCAGTACAACAGCAGTACATCAGACTGTGTTGTTAAACTTTTGCTATGTCATTTCCTTATATGATGAAAATGAAAGCGGTCCTACTGGGGAAGGAAAATGAGCTATTCTATTTATAAGAGTATCCCTGTAAGTGGCAATTCCTGGCTGACCTTAGAAGCTAAACAGGGTCAACCCTGGTTAGAATTTAGATGGTATAGAAGCTGGGAATATTCCTGAGCTGTAGATTGGTCTGTGAAGAAAACAAAACAAAACAAGAAAAGGCAATGACAAACTATTTTCATAACATTGCCAGAAAAGTAAAAGATGTGATTACCAGGCATCACTAGGGCATCAGTAGGCCCCTCAAATACTGACATCAATACAGGCATCAGTAGGTCCCTCAAATACTGGTATACTGCAATCATGTCATTGCTAGTCCTTCTTTTCCTAGTCTAGTGAAAAGAAGGACTAGTGGTGACACAATAGCAGTAGTCCAGTATTTGAGGGACTGTCGCAAAGAAGCAGGGATCAACTTATTTTCCAAAGCACCAGACAACAAGAAACAATGGATGGAAACTAATCAAGGAGAGAAGCAACCTGGAATTAAGGAGAAACTTCCTAACAGTGAGAACAATTAACCAATGGAAAAGCCTGCCTTCAGAGGTTGTAGGTCAGTGATGGCTAACCTTTTTGCCATCGCGTGCCAAAAGTGGGGAGAGCGTGGTCAGGTCATGCGCACGCGTGCCCACATCCATAATTCTATGCGCCCCGCCCCCCCCGTGCTCCCTCCGCTTTTGGCACGTGATGGGACGATGGGCCCGGTAGGCCTATTTTTTGCTCTCCCCAGGCTCCAAAGCCTTTCTAGGAGCCTGGGGAGGGCAAAAACAGCCTTCCCCACCCACCCACCCCTGGAGGCCCTCCAGAGGCCTGGAAACAGTGTGTTTCCTGACTTCTGGTGGGCCCAGAGGGCCCGAAAATCAGCTGGCTGGCGCACACATGCATGCTGGAGCTGAGCTTGCGTGCCCACTGATAGGGCTCTGCGTGCCACCTGTGGCACCCGTGCCATAGGTTCGCCATCACGGTTGTAGGTGCTTCATCACTGGAAGTTTTTAAGAAAAGACTGGACAGCAACTTGTCTGAAATGGTATAGAGTCTCCAACTTCAGCAAGGGGTTGGACTAGAAGGCCTCCAAGGTACCTTCCAGCTCTATTCTGAATTGAATTGAATGATTATACTTTTATTTACATGAGCAACATTTTCTTGTATTGGATGAATATTTGGAATTTTGTAACATATTTCCTTAGTTTATTATGCATATTGCACATATCTTTAGAAAGCTCATGAACTGGCTGATATTCCCTTCTCATTGTTTGTGCAACTACTACAGATACACTAAAGGCCAATGTCGATGAAGTTAGCAAATGAAGCCAACAGAAAATGAAAGAACAATAACAACAACAACAAAAAATCAGATGGTATTCCCGCCTTCATATGACATAGCTTACTGTGGCATAAATCCTAGGTGTGAACTGTTACTGTGTAAATTAGAAGTATAATTGATCAATAAATAGTTAACTAGCTTCCAGATTTGGGGGTACCATTAGAACTGTACTGAGGAAGCCTTATCAAGTATTTTTAATCCAATCCTAAGGAGCCTGGTGGTGTGGCAGACTAAAGCACTGTAATTAACATTCAGCTGCCTGCAATTACTGCAAGTTCAAATCTCACCAGGTTCAAGGTTGCCTCAGCCTTCCATCCTTTCTAAGGTAGGTAAAATGAGGACCCAGATTGTGGGGGCAATAAGCTGACTTTGTATAAATATACAAAAGTATGAAGGCTATTGCTTAACACATTGTAAGCCGCCCTGAGTCTCCGGAGAAGGCGGCATATAAATCAAATTAAAAAACAAATTATAAAATAAGTATGGAATTGCTTCTGAGAGCTGAACAGAAAGCCACAGTCTCATAAAGTAGCACTACTAATGCTGCATAGAAAGAGACATTTTATATAAAATTTTAATGTCAGTGTACGAGTATATGCATGTCAAATAAAATTCAGACTGTGCAGAAGTCTTCCATGGCGAAAAGGTTAGTACCTTTCAATAACATCTCAACATAACTGCATCTTTTCCAGGGCTTATGAAGCTCCCCTCTGCATCTGATGCACAATCTTAGGGAAGGACTTTTTAAAGCCTCCTTAAAAGAAGACAGTGACAGACTGGGCAGGAGGTAACTCAGAGCCCTATATTAGTGAAACAGTTGGAAGCCAACACAACAGGAACATATAGAGATAATCCTTCATTTTCCACACAGGGGTTCAGCCATTTGTTCAGCTGTGCTGTAAGAGCAATACTGTTCCCATCAAATGGGGCACAATGAAGGAAGTCCTTTGAAATAGGGCTTGGCTTGACATGTTATGTATACAGAAAGCAATCTTTGCTGAAACAGGTTCATAGAAAAGGAAAAGAAATTGCTCTATCTGTCCTGGCATTCTTCCTTCTGCAGCTGCACCTTTTTCTGTTTCTGTTTCTTTATGACCTGCAAATTTCTCTCTGGTGATATAGAGCAATAGCAGAGATGATGTAATTCATGTTGTTTATACAGGACTGTAACAGCAGCTGTATCCCCCTGTCTCTACTGCAGGGTTTGGAAAGAGATCAAATACCTTTTTAGTCTTTTCAAAAGCTCCATGTGGATGGATTCTGAGTCAGTCTTCATGTGGCATAGCAGCAGCAGCACTACTTATGATTTACTGACTGAGTAGCGCACTACAGTACTGCTCTGATCTCTTGGCTTCTTGTCCCTTTCTGCAAACTATCCATTGTTAGTACAGCTACTCATGTATTGGTAAATCAGAATTGGGCTTTTTTGTATTGTAGCAGTGGACAAATTTAAAATTGAGTGGTTTCTGGTTACGTTCTATTTTGGACACACAGGCAAGATCATCATTGCTTAAGTAGCCAAAAGAAGAGCAACTCTAAATGTGAGAGGTTAAAAAAAGCTGAAAATAATTACTGAGTGAGATGGTATGATTGAAGATGAACGTGTATGTGTTTATGTTTGTAGAGAGGAGTACATTATATCTACAGATGGGAGGAAGAATGAAAGGAAATATTATGGAGGAGTTAAATGATTGAATGAAACATTTCACACTGTCACATTTTGTTGTGGAGAATGATTTACCACATACTCATCCAAACAAACAAAACTACAAGATGCTAAGATATATTTGGCAATAAACTTGCACTTTCAGAAAAGTGGAGTTCTATAGCAGACACTAGCAAGTGAGACGTTGAACTGAAAAATAGAATTCATATTAATCCCTTCCTTTTTTCAAATGATGAATGGTTTTGAAGTTCAAACATAATCTAAGGACTTGTGGTTTATATAGAACTTCAAAGGTTAGCATCTATAAAACAAAGCAATGTAAAATGTACAATTTTACTGGTTGAGAAGCAACTGCATAAGTTCAGGTTTGGTCTGCCTTTCCCTAAAATTCAGTTTATACCTAGTGGTAGGTGCTGCATCATTCATTCATTCATTCATTCAGTTTCTATTAACTGCCCATCTCAAACAATGATTCTGGATCGTTTACAGTTCCAAAACTATAAAAAGAATGAAAAGAACATTTAAAAGAATAATACCATGCATGTCTCTTGCATAATGCAGTCAGCTCTCCCATCTGTATAATCTTCAGTTGTTTGGGTTTTGATCTCTCGTCAATCATCTTTGGAACATTTCCTTATATATGTGGCTCTCTGGCTCAGTTACCATATTACTATCTACTTATGAAAATATACCATACTATAGTATAGCTACTATGCTATCTATTATGTTCAGCCAAAAAAACCAAGCATATAACAAGACATGGCTTCAATTCATATACAGCAATAACAATAGCACTTAAACTTATATACTGCTTTACAGTGCTTTTACAGCCCTCTCAAAGCGGTTTACAGAGTTAGCATATTGCCCACAACAACATTTTACCCACCTCAGAAGGAAGGAAGCTGAGTCAACCTTGAGTCTGGTGGGATTTGAACTGCCAAATTTGCAGGCAGCCGGCAGTCAGCAGAAGTAGCTGCAGCACTCTATTGAAGCACTCTAACCACTGTGTCACCATGGCTCATATATGTACTAAGTGTCAACATTTGGTTTATTAACAATCATAATTTACACTGTCATTATGAAATAATCTCTATATCAAACTGTCAAACAAGAGATAATGTGCGATTGTTCAGATTCCATAGGATGCTGAAAGAACTATTGAAAATTAAAATTGAATGGGAAAATGTATTTTAACATTTCTTCCTGTTTCTCTCTCAGTACAATGGAAATGTGTTTCACCTCACATTTAGCCAATGACATATTTTTATTTGAAGCAAGCTCTGTGCAGATTAGTGCAAGAGATCAATTTGTTGAAATAATCTGATTCCTTTTTCTCCAAGCAAAGCTCATGCTTTGGATGTTAATCTTTGCCTATATTGACATATATTAAAACATCAGCATTGCAGCAATAAGTAGTTTGGAACAATGCTGCCTTCAGTATATACAGTATATTTCTAACAAAAATACAGTTGTATTAGATATTATAAAGATGGTTTTGAATGTTTTATAACAGTCATATCAACTTATTCTTTTCTTACATCTATTTTAACTAAATAGGTATCCATGGCCATTTAATCAAGAGCACTCAAAGCAGCTGTGATTTAATGGTGGCCCCACAATACAAATGCCATTGAATTTACTTCCTCTTAGTAATCAGATAAATTACTATATAATATACAAAGCTTAAATTTGTTTTTAAAGCCTTATATGTTATATGATAACTTACCTGATTCAAACAAATACTCAAGAGCAGTTTTGAATGCATTTCTCACTTCCCATCTACAATTTTACTCAAAATCTATATTTTAGCTGCTAGGAAACTCTGATGATTATAGTGTAGCTTTCTTTACATAAACATATACAGATGTTTGTACTTTTAAAATTCTAAAATAGTTATTAATTTATAGACCACATTTTGGACTATCTCCATAGAAATATTGAATTATGTTTTTCTATTCTTATTGACCCATCAGTTTGCAACTTAATTTTAAAATTTTAAGATCTGTTGTCTATCCAAATTCTAATAAAGATATAGCAGATCATATATATCTCATGACTGACAAAACAACTGTTGTCAAGTCTATTATACCAAGCTTTTGCACAGGTTAAAGAGGTCAGCATTTTTTTTGTTGGTTTGTTTGTTTATCCTATTTCTAAACCATCCATCTCTCTCAGAGATATATAATAATTTAAGAAATAAACACCAGAAAAAGCTGCTATGATTATTGTTGACCATAAAGAAAGTAGAACGAAATTTAATTAGAATTATTCAATTCTATGACAAAAGAGGCTGAAGTGAATTCGTGACAGGCCTATTGCTGTTTAGGAATTTAATTTGTGTATTAGGCAATATCTATTATATTGCTTTGATTATTAAAAAAAACCCTTAATAAACTGGTCAGAACATAGAGTAATAAATGAAATTACTCAAGAAATAATTAGAATGAAATTTTGACTTAATGCAAGAGATTAAATTTCTGTTTCTAGCCATAACAGATTAATCTGTTGAATCGGAAGTAACTTTGATGAGGTAGTTAAATAGATGTTAATGTTACATAATTTGCAGCAATTTTAATCATTAACATAATTACATTATGTAAATAATGCAAATTACTTCGTCTGCATTATGGTTCCATTTTGCAAACAGCATAAATCTCCATTAATAATGCCACTTTCAGTTGGCCTGTGAAATCAAGACTTTGGGGTTCTTTAAAAAACACTTATTGAATCAAACAAAGTTTACAATTTTCTTTTTTCAACAAATGCTAGATTCTAAAGTCAGATCCATGTACATGGGCTCTAAAGGGTATTGCCTATAAATTCTATCGTATCAAATGTTCTCAACCAATGTCCTAATGGAAATATGTTGGGATTGTAATATGTCATGCTTGTTATTTCCAGTACTCATGGCCAATACATATAGGAGTTCAAATCTAGAGGGCTAGATTGCCTATCCATATTTCATCGAATCAAAAATCTGGCTAGTCCAGCATTCTATTTCAATTGAGTTTAACCACAAGTTCCCAAAAAAGAGCTCATTATTTTTAGATAGGCATTGAACACTTAATATACTGTATTTTTCCATCTATAAGATGCCCCCATGTATAAAATGCCCCCATGTTTCATGTAGTTTCTTGTAGTAAGCAAACTATAAGCCATCACTGTGCAGAAGCCATCTTGTTAGAATGAGTAATACAACAAGAACAGGAAATGCATCACAGGAACAATAGAGATGAAACCTAGAGTGATGATGTGATACAGGAAACAACTACAATAGAGTGGAATGATAGAGCTGCATATAAGATAGAGGCTCATCTGGCATGTGTGGCCTACTCCTCTGCCTCCTATGTATAAGACGCCCCTCCATTTTCAAGTAAATGTTTTAAAGAAAAAGTAGCATCTTATACATGGATGGAAAAATACGGTAGTTTTCTTGAACCATGTGTCCTACAACACTGGTTCTGTATTTAGTGTCAAAACATGCAACTTACAGGCTTCTCTATTACAATAAACATTACATAACAATACATACAGCAGAGTAGGGCTTCAGTCAAATATCATAATTGCCATCTTGCCTGTTTGTCCCCTTGTGGACCTTTCTGCAGACATTTTGGATTGCAAAATTGATCAGCAACAGCAAGCATTACTAAATTTTTAAAAAATAATTGTTTCTGAGTAATGATTAAAATTATTATTGTTATTATGTGTCATCAAGTCACTGTGAATCTCAGTGAACCCATAGGTAGATTTTCTCCACGATGAGGTGTCCCAACCTGATCTTTCAGTGGCACGCCTATTGCCACTTTAACCAAATCCTTAGTTACTGAAGGTCACTTCTTCCTTTTCCTTCCACCTTTCCCAGTATTAAAGCCTTCTCTGGGAAGCTAGGGCTTCACATAATGTGTCCAAAGTATTTGAGCCAAGGTAACAGGTAACAGTAACAGAGTTGGAAGGGATCTTGGAGGTCATCTAGTCCAATCCCTGCTCACGCAGGAGACCTATACTAGGGATTCGAACCGCTGAACTGCCAACCTTTCTGATTGACAAGCTCAGTGTCTTAGCCTGTCAGTTGAGTTATCTGATGATCCATTTGGTTGTTTTCTTGGCTATTTGATTAGGTTGACTCAGCCTTCCATTCTTCCACGGTCAGTAAAATGAGGACCAAATTATTGGGGGCAATATGCTGACTCTGTAAAACCACTTAGAGAGGGCTGTAAAATACTGAAGCGGTATATAAGTCTAAATGCTATTGCTATTTATATTATTCGTAGGAGTTTTCTTACACACCAAAAGCATCAATACTCTTACTATCCTGTTTCTTCAAAATCAAACTTTCACTTTCATGCAGTCTCACAGGAAATACTATTGCTTGCATGATTCTATAGGGACTTTTTAAAAAGGAAAAACAATCAGTTGCTAATAGCTAGTGGGATCCGTGAGTCATAATTCAATTTTCTTTTGAAGATATTTATATTAGAGGCTTTCACATTAATTAAGTCTATAACATAAAGGGAAAAATAGTAACTTTGTTTAGTTGAAGTTCTTTTTGTGTTTTGGGAGCATTCTGAATTTGAGAATGCTTACTTTACAAAAATAATTAAAACATCATTAGTTAAATAGGAAGCTTAAAAAGCAATAAATTTAAAAAAGCAAATATATAATTATAAATAGTATTCTTGAAAAGAAATACATTTTAAACATCCATATTCCATATTAATTTGCAAAATGATACAATAAAAATAAAGTCTTGGAAAAACGTTTCTTAATATAATGGTGACCAAATTTTCTGAATGTATTCTTTATTATAGAGTTTTGTAAAGCATTGTTGTGCTGTTATCTTCCTGACTAAGGTAGCTTGTTATTTTTAAGTATCTGTATTCCAATGAAAGATTATAATTTTATGTTTCTAGTGTTTTGTACCTTTTGAGTATCTAAGTATTTATTACTTATTGTTTAAGCTGCATGGTGGTGCACCTTCTGCAATATTGCTGTTTAGATGGGAGTATTAAAAGTCTTTTGAGAAGTTTACATGTGTTTGTGCCATAAATTTCATGGTAATTACTCTTTGTTATTAAATCCCTGTCGAAAAATACGTAACACTTCTTTCTTTTAATACCATGCCATAGCAAGTTTATAGTTGTTATACCTTTTGGTCTCATTTATCTCATAAATGGCAACTTCGCCTAAGTGGTGAGAAAACTGGGAAGAAGAAGTCACTCATAGAGTTGCTATCTTCAACAATTCACTATAAATGAAACTGGGAAATTCTTAAGAAGAATTTCCAGGAATCTACCAGTATATTAATCCCTCATAAGCAGTAAAAGTACCTTACTGAAGTCTGTATTGTTCTTGATTTAGCAATCACAATTGGGACTGGCAACTTGATTGTTAAGCAAAGCATTTGCTAAGCAAAACCGTCAATTGTGCTTATGATCTTACTTCATATTTCCTTTCCTTTGCAGACTTGCAAAAGTTATAAATGCAAGGGCTAGTCATAGTTACTTTTTTATCACCTTCAGACCTAACAATGGACACTAAATTGGTAAATACCAGGGGTGAAATCCAGCAGGTTCTGACAGGTTCTGGAGAACCGGTAGTGGAAATTTTGAGTAGTTCGGAGAACTGGCAAATACCACCTCTGGCTGGCCCCAGATGGAGTGGGAATGGCGATTTTGCAGTAATCTTCCTCAGGAGTGGGGAGGGAATGGAGATTTTGCATGCGCACCAAGCCACGCTCACCAAGCCACACCCACCCACCAAGCCACGCCCACAGAACCGGTAGTAAAAAAAAATGGATTTTACCACTGGTAAATACTAAATTGCTAACAAAAAAGTTCTTGCAAGTAATCTCTCTCTCTCCCTCTCTCTCTCTGTCTCTCTCTCTCTCACACACACACAGACACACACTCAGAGACACAAATCTCAATTGCAGAAGTAAACTAGAACCTTAATTAAATAGCTGGTTAAGGAGTTTATGGATTATGTAGCATTAGTGGAAAAAAAGGTGGTCTGTGTGTCATGAAATTAATAAAACATTGACAACTTCTGTGTAGTATGGGTACAGTATATTAATATATTAAAATAAGTACATTGATGTAATAATTCTACAAAGATCATGACAGATAAACTGAAATAAAAAAATAACAGATTAAATGATCAACACTCACATATTTAGAATGCTAGCAATCAAGACACAATATATAATATTTCTACTTTTATTACTAATTACTAAACTTATTATGAATTACTAAATTTATTGCTAATAAATCTAATCACACAGCCAAATAAAGTATTGTATTCTATTCTTTAAAAACTTTCTTTTTACTGTTATTTAAAATAATCAAAATAATAATTTCCTGTATGAGTTTCTGGATTATGTAATCATTTTGATAAGGTGAATAAAAATTGTATTCAATACTTGTCCATCTTGACTGGCACTTAAGTTGTTTTAAGAAGTAGAAATATCCATAAAAGCTTGTTCTTCTAGCCCCTAAACTAATTCTTACATTTTTTGGATCTTTTAGGATCACCCACTACATTGCATAACATCCAGTGGTTCCTTTGATTCTGATCTCCAAGATTGACAGTGAACTTTAATAGCATGTTTTGTAAATCAGGTTTTCTCTTCCATCATTTTCCATTTTCACTTGCATAGTATGCTAGTCTTCTACTATAACAGCAATGCTTTCTGTATAGTTTCAGGGATTAAATTATTACTTTACAAGAGTGTTTCACTTTTGCTTTTCTTTCATTTTTAAATTAAATTGAATCGAATCTCTATTGACTCATTTCTCCTTCCATAATCTTTTTTTGGGGGTGGTGGTGATAATAATTTACTTGTTTTCTTTGAGCCTTTTTTCAAGTCAGTGAACTTATTCTTGAAAAAACATGTGCTTCAAAATACTGCACTATGTTATAGTTCAGTTTTGTCCTTGAATTGCAACTGCTGCATGAAAATTACTATTAAATAATTTTTTTATGTCTCTAGAATATAAAAATATGTTGACATAATAAATTTATAGTGGCATGAAGATATGGCAAATGTAGAATAATAAGTTTAATGGAATTTGGATATGGGTGCTTACAGGATTATGACTTAGTCAAAATTGTACGTGCATTCTTGATTAAGTCCATCTCCAAAATCCATTTTTGTAAATAAATTGGGGAAATTGAGTTGTACTTTCAATGTGAAATTTTTGTCTGGACGTTTGGATTGCTTTTTCCTTTAGGGATAGAATTGAAAGGTATATCAATTTATTATTGGTAGGAATTCTACACAACTCACAAGTCCTGCATATATTGTATAATGTTGGACATTTTTATCTATGCAACGAGCTTTATTTTATTAACTTCTCACTTGTATATCTATAGAGCTTTATGTTACTGGCCTTGATATATACAAGTTTAAGCTACGCCCTTTGTGGAGTGGACTTTTGCATACTGATGATTAGTACCTCTCATGATATGGTACATTACTAGCTCTTGAATTACTTGGAATTCTGGTAAACCTATTGGGACAATCCTCTGAAAATAAGTTGTATTGTAACAGAACTCATATTACTTCACATTAATATTTATGCAAATTTAATATTGTGCCATTACTCATATTGGTCCTAATATTTCATTGTATGTTAATTTATTCCTTGCCATACTGCCAACTTGTTTTTAACTGCTGTGACAGATTTGTTCTGGGAAATGGCAGAAGAGAGATGTTATATAATTTTTTAAACTCAGAACAGTCAACTTAAATATAGGCATTATATGGAAAAAGGCCCCAGAAGGAAAATTCATATTAAGCCAAACTGTCTATGCTGTTCATAAAAATATGTGCATAATGATACAATTAAAAAATCAGGAAAATACAGTCTTCATCTTTAACTGAAAACTGCATCTTTTTCAAATATATTTTTGGAACACTTTCTTTACAGAAGTGACCATTTGCTATTTTTCTATTGACTCACCTGAAACATTTACTAACGCTTCTACTACTTAATTGTTAACTGCATGCTTTTTTGTAGTGAAAACTAGCTTTCCTGTTTCTTCTTCCAAATTCTTCTAACCTATATTAAGAATAATGATGTTTCATTAATAAAATGGTAACAGATTGATGTTCCATTATACCTATTGAAAATAGACCTCTTTCTAGTCTTAAATTAACCCAATACTCTTTCCACTGATAATTTAAAAGGATCTTTGCTTCCTAATCTTTAGGAACAGTGCATTTTCTATCCATTAGTTCAAAAAGTGTAATTGACAAGTAGCATCTATGACAATCATCCACCCCATTTTTTTAGCCAAAATCACTCATACTCTTACTGTCATTTAAAAAGTGGATATGAATAAAATTGTTTTCTATTTTTGTAGCACTTCATTTCATGTTTCTGGTTTCTTGTCAATCACTGGCTCCCAAATGAAACTACAATATAAGCCTTCTTTGGCACCTTTGGTCATAATTTCCCACAACTTCCCATTTTTTTGCATTTCTTTTACAGTGGATTCTTTGGCCAAAACTGACCAAAACAAATTGTACAGGTCTTTCAGGCTAAATTCTTTCAGTTTAGAAATACTCAATCTGAAGATAGTAACTCAAAACTGCTAATTTAATTGAAAATACTAGATTTGAGTCAATTTTATCATCTGTTCTAAATTGTGTATCTTATTCTTGTCTAATCATTTATTTAATAATTATAAAAATTCTGTACCAAGTCCTATCTAACACTTCTTTACTTTGATATATGAAGATCACTACTCAGATTGTGCATATAATTGCTTTAAAGATAGCATATGAAGCAGTTTTATTCTTCAGAGATAATTTTAAAAGTTTGCTGCATTTTCAGATGAATTTCATGAAGTCATTTTTTTCTAAAATTCCATATTTTATTAGTTCTCTTGAACACTGATAGAGAGGATATTCCATAGGAATGAGGCAAAAACCACAAGAATAATACTTTCAATTCACATTTAGTTTATACCATGGTTGTCCAATCTTTTGGCTTGCCAGGGCTACATAAGGAATTGTCCTGGGCCACATACAAAATATATACTATAGTTAATGTATATAAACTTTATTTTTTTACTATCTTGCGGAGCTGCATTACTAGCTGTCCAGGGCCGCATGTGGCCCATGGACCTTTGGTTGGAGATGCCTGGTTTATACTGTTCATTTATACCATTGAGCTTTGTCTTTTATCTTCAATTATCTCAGACATATTTCGCTAAAACCTGCTTCTATTCAGTACTTAAGGATGATTTGGGTTTTTGTGGTTTAACTTTTTATTAATTGCACTCTTTAATTTTTACACTGCTCATGGAATTCTGCAAATGATAAAATGGGTGTTTTGCAACCACTGCATTGGGGAGGAGTTTGCATCATATTTTACAATTTTGATTAACCCTCCAATTCTTATATAAGCCCACAACAATCATTCTCTCATGCTGAATAATCTATTCTTCACATTCCTTAACAATACATTTGCTCATTTTTGGATTATATAATTTCTTTCATTAGACTTTTAGCTTTCTCTGATTTTTACTTCCATTTGTCTCCATGTTTTCAGTCCAATGTCTTCCTGCTCTTAGATTGCATAGCTCACTTCTACTACCACATTTGGTCAGACATTAGATGCAGGGCTGGGTTTTACTTACCTTTACTACTGGTTTGCAGCAGGGCTGCACACGTATGCGAGCACGAGCGCAACTTCTGCGCATGCGCAGAAGCATTTTGATGACGTTGGGGTCAGTGGGTGGAGCCTCCCGCTGGTTTTACTACCGGTTCTATAGAATCGGTGTGAACCAGGGGCAACCCACCACTGATTAGATGTAATGTAATGTAAACAAATATACAGGATAAGTTGTTTCTCTTTATTAAGGTATAACAACAAAGTAAGCCTGAGTATTTATACATTAGAGTTTTTCTTTCCTTTTTGCCAATTGCCTTCTTTTCTCTTCCCTCTTTTTATCCTGGTCAACTGTCATCTGACATGCACTGAAAAGAACCAAACTCAAGTGGTACAGGAAAAATAGTTTGCTAATATTAGGTAAAGGTAAAGCTTCCCCTCACACATATGTGTTAGTCGTTCCCGACTCTAGAGGGTGGTGCTCATCTCAGTTTCAAAGCCAAAGAGCTAGTGCTGTTCAAAGACGTCTCTGTGGTCATGTGGCCGGCATGGCTAAACGCCAAAGGTGCACGGAACGCTGTTACCTTCCCACCAAAGGTGGTCTTTTCTCTACTTGCATTTTTACGTGCTTTCGAATTGCTAGGTTGGCAGAACCTGGGACAAGTAACGGGAGCTCACCCTGTTACATGACACTAGGGATTTGAACCGCTGAACTGCTGACCTTTTGATCAACAAGCTCAGCGTCTTAGCCACCGCGTCTTGCTAATATTAAGTTATCTCAAATGGAGAAAAATGATCCACTCCCCCCAAAATCATATGCAAGTTATCAGAATTTATTTTAAAACTATTTCCCCCAAAGGGTGACATCTAATCTGTAAATCACTGCACTGTCCAACTTTATAATCCCTGTATCATTATGCATTTTCTTTGTTGTCAAAATCATCTACACCATTTGAATACAAAGTTTCAAGCCATACACTTAATGATTAAACCACTCTTTATGAGTCACAATTTAATATGGTATGTAGTAATCATATCACACATAACTGCTTGCTAAGTGTCTGCCACAGCGCTGAAAATGGTTTTGCAATACCATAAAATTAATTCTGCAGTACTGGCGTGACAGTCTTATCACTATCACTGATGACTAGGATCAGTCTTTAGCTATACTATAATCATCCTAAGTCAGTGCAACTGAGAAATAAGCTGCTTCTGTCACATTAGAATTGAACAAAGTTTAATTTTTGTCTCTTGTGTATATTGCAAACATTTTATTTTTTTCTGCATATATTGTGTTTCTAGCAGTTTGAACAAAATATTCAAGAAATCTGTGCTACTGATCTCCTGAAACCAGTTTCCTCTTATTTGTAATAGAAAAGCTCCATTTTATGGTCTGATTTTTAGCATTTACTTTTACATATTTTTTGGAACTTGTTTTCTTGTTCATTTGCAATTGTTGGATCTTCAGATTAAAACTGCACTGTAAATTTTGTTTTTCAACACAGATTTCCTTCATTTGAATATTTAGAACTAAAAAGATTTTTTTTTGTTTTGTTTCTAACTAATAAAATTTCATCTTGTATTTATCCTTCTGTCCTTTGCCCTAATAATATGGCTTTGTAAAAAATCTTGTCTCCTTCTTTGACAGTGTAATTATTCTAGCAGATAGCCATAATGCTCTTGATATAATTTATCTTGATTTCAGGGAACTTGTAACAAGATTTCAAGTGTGTCAGATCAAGAAGATTCCATAGGAAGAATAAAACTACTTTTTTGAGGTAGGTTACAGCAGAATGTGGCAAGCCTGATTGTGCTTTACCTTCCTTCCCCCTTAAAATCCAGTCAATTAGGGAGGACCCTGCTTAAATCTATTCTAAATGCTACCAAGTTTCCAAGGTCTTAAAGGAATGTTTCAGTCTTCTTTGCTTATTTCTTGATTTTTGTCCATTTTCCTCCAGGTTATACCATTGGTTCTCTACACCATGATGTTATAATTAATAAGCTGTAAAGTAGATAAAACCGGTAAGATGTAGTTTAGAATGCACCACAATAAGTTGGTTCCACAACTCGCTGGCTAATAGCACTCAGAGAGTGAGTATGAATGGCTTTACTGCAGAATATTTATTTTTATGCTTCTTCTGAGATCTGGATGATGGGTCTGATGGGCTGCTTATCATACTTTACAGAAAATTGGGAGATCTGGCCAAAACCCAGGATCAGATAGCAACATTACAATCAATTCTGGGCAGGTTGGAAGATTAGGTTCATATAAAAAGGATGTCATTTAACATGGGGAAAAATAAGTGATAAAGAATGAAGGGCATGCATATAAGAGGGATTCACTGGTGGCGCAGTGGTTAGAATGCAGTATATTGCAGGCTAATTCTGCTGACTGCCAGGAGTTCGATCCTGAATGGTTGACTCAGCCTTCTCTCTTTCCTAGGTCGGTAAAATGAGGACCCAGACTGTTGGGAGCAATATGCTGACTCTGTAAACCACTTAGAGAGGGCTGTAAAGCACTGTGAAGTGGTATATAAGTCTAGGTGTTATTGCTATTGATCATCATCATTTTAGCCATTGTCTATCCACTGCAGGATGAAGGCTTCTTCTGCATGTTTCCAACCAATATTGTCCCGAGCTTTCTTTTGCCAATTGGGCCCACAATATTTGCTGATGTCGTCCATCAATCTTGTTTTAGTTCTCTTTCGTGGACACTTTTTATCAAGTAGGATCCATTCTATGACTGCCATAAGAGGGATTAGTGGCCTGAAAATGTTACATCAAAAAAGATGTGGTACGGTCATTGACAACAAGAGCTTATCCAGGCAGTTTTAAGAGTGATCTGAAGGAAAACAAAGTCAGCTATTATCAGTCCAGTGCAAATATCTGAAGAAGTGATGGGAGAAATAGCAGACTTTATCTTCCTGGATGCAAAAAATGCTGCAGTGGAGACTGTAATCATGAAACAGAATGACCTCTGCTTTTTGGAGAGAAAGACCATTAGAAATGTACTCAAAAACCATACTGACAGCAATGATTTGTAAAGATTTGTAAAATTTGTTATAAACCTGAAATCTGAAAAAATACAAATTGATGCCTTTGTACAGAGGCGCTGGAGAAAACTGCTGAGAGGATTTTTTTTCAAAAGCATGATGAATAAATCATTCATTAGAATGATTAGAATAGAATATACAGTACAAGTGGATAGTGAAACTTTTTTTGATTCAGAATACAGAGGCAAGAATTTTTGGACTAGACTCTGATGTTTGGAAAAATTAAAAGCAATTTAGAAAGAAGCCAGCGAATGAAAAGGTGGCTAGACATTATCATTACTATCATGAGCATGAGCTCACAAATATTCAGAAAAACAGATAGTGACAGACAAACCTGAAAAACGTTTGCCCACTGTATGATACTGTATGATGATGATATCCATTCAGTTGTGTCTGACTCTTGGCAATTCCATGAGCTGGGTCTTTCCACCTCTTCCGATGTTGCACTAACTCACTATATGCAAAGAGTTATAAAGAACTGAATGATTAAGAACTACTAAGAAAGAACTCAGTAGTATAGATTGTAGGCTTATCTTTTCAGAGGTTTTACCAATATATAAGGAACAAAAAGGGAAAGGCCATCGTGTAACGGAGTTTAATGTGTGGCTAAAGGAGTGGTGTAAAAGGGAAAGCTTTGGTTTTATTAGTCATGATGTCTGCAACTGGTCCAATGAAAAACTGTACAAAACAGATGATTTGCATACATCAAAGAAAGGGATTGAGTTACTTGGCATTAAATTCACAGATTTTCCTGATAAACATTTAAACTGAACAGCGGGGACAGAGAATTAATTGATACAGAACTTTTCTGTCCCCAGCAATCTAAACTTAATACGGTTATCAGTGCATGTAACATAGATGTCTGTGCGGATAAGATTATCAACCTTGCTGTTAAGCAAAACCAATCATTTAATAGTGAGTGCCATGTGCACTAATCAAACAGGTGGCAAAAAAGTAGGGGCAATCAAGCACAACACAGGTTATGCAGACAGTAAACACAGGGTCAATCAAAATGGACTCAAATGTCTATACACCAATGCAGAGTATGAGAAATAAACAGGGTGAATTAGAAATTCAAGTAAACGAGGTCTTATATGATATTGTTGCCATTACAGAAACTTGGTGGGATGAAACCCACAAATGGAATATGCAGCTAGAGGGATATAAATTATTTAAAAGAAATAGACCAAATAAAAGAGGAGGTGGAGTTGCACTATATATAAGAAATAACTACATCTCTACAGAAATAGAGCACAACAATGATGAAAATTATCTTGAATGCATTTGGGTCAATATTAAAAGGGGGGAAGGGGGAATGACATTGCCATAGGTCTATACTATAGGCCACCCAACCAAACAGAGGAAGTAGATGAACTTTTTGCTAGTCAGCTAACTAAGATATGTACGAAATACATCACAATAGTAATGGGGGATTTTAACTATCCTGTCATCAACTGGGAGACAAACTCTGCACCAAGTGGAAGATCTAACAGGTTCCTGACAAACCTAGCAGACAACTTTGTTTCCCAAAAAGTAGAGAAGGGAACAAGGGGATCAGCCATATTGGACTTAATTCTCACTAACAGAGATGAAATGATAGAAGGTGTTGAAAGTATAGGAACCTTGGGGGCGAGTGATCACGCAATATTGGAATTCAACATTATGCAAGCACAAGTAGTAAAACGAAGTCAAACTAGTGTCTTGGACTTTAAGAGAGCTAATTTCAATAAACTTACAGAGTGTTTGGGAAGGATTCCATGGATGAGAATCCTCAAGGGGAAAACAACTCAAGAAGCTTAGGAAATTTTTAAAAGTGCGATTATAAAAGCCCAGTCTAGCACAATACCAATGAAGAAGAAAAATAACAGCTCTCAAAAGAAACCAGCATGGCTGCATAAAGAACTGTCTTACAAATTGAAAGACAAAAAGGACAAGTATAAAAAGTGGAAAGAGGGGCACATAACAAAGGCAGAATATCAGCAAATAGCCCGAGCCTGCAAAGATGAAGTGAGGAAAACTAAGGCTCACAATGAACAAAGGTTTGCGACCAGTGGTGGGTTGCTCCCGGTTCGCAAGAACTGGTAATAAAAATTTGTAGTGGTTCAGAGAACCCGTAATGACATTGGCTGGCCAAGTCCCCAAACTGGTCCCTAGCCCGGTCGCCGCTTGCTTACCCCCCCCCCCTTATCAGAAGCTTTTTTTTTTACTTTTAAAAGCATTTTTTCTACAACCTTTTTGGCCAAAAAAATGCCTTTAAAAGTTAAAAAAAAAGCCTTTGATGATCGTGCGGCTCAGCTGGGATCATCAGAGGCTTTTAAAAGCATTTTTTCTACAACCTCTTCAGCTGAAGAGGTTGTAGGAAAAAAAATGCCTTTAAAAGCCTCTGGCGATCCCAGTTGAGTTGCCTGATCATCAGAGGCTTTTAAAAGCATTTTTTTCTGCAACCTCTTAAGGTTGCAGAAAAAATGCTTTTAAAAGTAAAAAAAAAGTTGGCCATGCCCACCCAGTCACATTACCCCCCACCAACCCACGAAATAAGCCACGCCCACAGAACTGGTAGTAAAAAAATTTAGAACCCACCCCTGCTTGCGACAAACATAAAAATATACAAAAAAAGCTTCTTCCAACATTTCAAAAACAAGAAAAAAGTAAAGGAAACAATTGGTCCATTGCTGGGAGAAAGTGGCAAGAAGGTGACAAGGAGAAAGCAATAGGGAGAAAGCAGAACTACTTAACTCATTTTTTGCATCTGTCTTTACACAAAGGGGAAAGACAGTCCAACCTATCAAAAACAGCACCACAAAAAACAGATTAGGAACACAAGTTAAAATAGGGAAGAAAATGGTGAGTAGCTGTCTACCCTAGACAAGTTCAAATCACCAGGACCAGATGGACTACACCCCAAGGTTCTGAAGGAACTACCAGATGAGATCTCAGAACCACTGAACTATATCTTTCGAAGATCCTGGAGCACAGTGGAACTGCTAGAGGACTGGAAAAGAGCTTATGTAGTTCCCATCTTCAAAAAAGGAAGAAAAAAAACAGATCCAGGAAATTACAGATCTATCAGCCTGACCTCAATACCAGGGAAGATTCTGGAAAAGATAATCAAGCAACAAATCACTGAACACCTAGAAGCAAACAAAGTAATAACAAAAAGCCAACATGGGTTTGTCAAAACAGATCATGCCAGACTAATCTTATTGCATTCTTTGACAAAGTGACAAAATTAGTGGACTAGAGGAGTGCTGTTGATATAATTTACTTGGACTTCGGTAAGGCATTTGATAAAGTAGACCATAACCTACTACTAGATAAAATAGAAAAATGTGGGTTAGACAGCATCACCACCAGATGGATTCGTAACTGGCTGACCAACCACACTCAACGTGCAGTCCTCAATGGAACTGCATCTACATGGAGGGAAGTATACAACGGGGTACCACAAGGCTCTGTTTTAGGCCCAGTACTCTTCAGCATCTTCAGCAATGATTTGGACGAGGGGATAGATGGGAAACTCATCAAATTTGCAGATGACACCAAGTTAGCAGAAGTAGCCAACACTCCGGAAAATAGGCTTAAGAGACAGAAAGATCTTGATAGTCTTGAACATTGGGCGCTATCTAACAAAATGAAATTCAATGGTTAAAAAAGTAAGGTTCTACATTTAGGCAAGAAAAACAAAATGCACAGGTACAGTGTATGTGGTACCTTGCTCAATAGTAGTAACTGTGAGAGGGATGTGGGAGTCCTAGTGGACAACTATTTAAATATGAGCCAGTAGTGTGCAACAGCTACCAAAAAAGCCAACACAGTTCTAGGCTGCATAAACAGAGGGATATATTCAAGATCACATGAAGTGTTAATACCACTTTATAATGCCTTGGTAAGGCCACACTTGGAATACTGCATCCAGTTTTGGTCGCCGCGATGTAAAAAAGATGTGGAGACTCTAGAAAGAGTGCAGAGAAGAGCAACAAAGATGATTAGGGGACTGGAGGCTAAAATATATGAAGAACAGTTGCAGGAACTGGGTATGTCTAGTTTAATTAAAAGAAGGACTAGGGGAGACATGATAGCAGTGTTCCAATATCTCAGGGGCTGCCACAAAGAAGAGGGAGTCAAGCTATTCTCCAAAGCATCTGAGGGCAGGACAAGAAGCAATGGGTGGAAACTAATCAAGGAGAGAAGCAACCTATAACTAAGGAGAACTTTCCTGACAGTTAGAACAATTAATCAGTGGAACAACTTGCCCCCAGAAGTTGTGAATGCTCCAATACTGGAAGTTTTTAAGAAGATATTGGATAACCATTTATCTGAAGTGGTGTAGAGTTTCCTGCCTAGGCAGGGGGTTGGACTAGAAGACCTCCAAGGTCCCTTCCAACTCTGTTATTCTGTATTCTGTATCAAGCAAACAGGAATTAACACTTCAGTTCAGTTTTTGGAAGCAACATGGAGAAATCTACATTTGTGAGTAGCATAGAAATGGCTTGTCAATGTCATGTATATTTTTTCAACCATTCAGTCTATCTTACAGTCTTAGTTCCTGGTGATTTCTCACCCATACACTAACTAGGTCGAATGCTGTTCAGCTTTCGGAGGATGAGCCATAGTCAATTAAGTGCTGTTGTCTTTATTGCCAATAGTTAAGTAGTGCTTCTCAATTGTCTACTAAAAAAAGATTTGTAATTCCTAATTCAAGTAGAACAAGTTATACTTCCCTAAAAAGTAAATTCAGTAAGGGAATTTCCCAACATAATTGTCAATTAATGCTACTTCTAGTACTACACATTTTCTACATAGGGTGTGGCAGTACTTTTGGCAATGTTAGACCCAGTAAAATGTGGAAGAAACAGCACTAGAAAATTGGCTACACAGGTTAGTCGAAAAAACACAGTAAAAAGCAATGGCAAGTCATTTCTGCAGTTTTACCAAGAAAGCTCAACATGTGTCTATGAAGTTACCGGGAGTTAAGTTTGACACCGTTCTTAGCTGATGAACATTTGTACACATATTAAAAGCTGAAAGCTTACATGAGACTTGCAAGGAATTTCCTCTGTAAAAAATATTGACTTCAATTAGATGCAAAAGATTTTGGTATGGTAACACAAATAAAATTCAAACACATTGTTAAAATCTGCAATTCTAAACAAATTTTTAGGGAAGACAACATTAAAAATACAAATATACTGTTCAATGCAAAATGTTTATATGTATTTACATCATTACACAATTTGTATCTATGTTTTTAAGTCAATGTTGACTCCTAATGACTGCTTGGACAAATTCCTGCAGTTTTCCTGATGGTTTGCTACAGCCTCCTTTCTAGGGCTGAGAGTGACTGGCCAAGGACACCCAGCTGGCTTTGTGCCTAAGGTAGGACCAGTACTGTCTCTATTTCTAGTCTTGTGCCTTAACCACTACATTAAATTACAGTGCTTAATTTATGTCCCACAATTTAAATATTTGTCCCTCTCAATTGTTTCATTTATTAAAAAAGCCAATTTTTGTACCAGTTTGATATATAGAATACTAAGCATGGAAAAACAACAATTTATTATCCAAAATATTATGATCTACAAAGATCAGGAATTACAAGATTATATTTCTGGGAGTTGTTTCATTGAAGTGTTTTCTTCAAACTGCCAATCAAGCACAAGAGATGCTGTAGTTGTAGATTTGTGCACTATTTCTATTTTCATTGGGAAAGAAACCCAGATTTAAGCATGTCAGTTTATGAACTGAAGAATGTATGCGATAGATGTGCCTGATCTAATTAAAACATTAAATTACTTGCTTTTAAGATTAGCAAACTGAATTAGTGTGGCGCTAGAATGTTATCACCACATACATGGGTCCTAAGACCTTAGTTTAAACACAACTCCTAGGGTATAGAGTGTTGTATCTGATGTCCTGTGTAAAGGAACTATACCCAATTCTAGAATTTTATTATTTACTGAAGGTTTTCCAAACTCAGGATGTTATATTTAATACTCCTGTCCTTGTCATTCTCACAACGAATATCAAACGTATGAGAGGTGAAAAATAGACTGGCTCAGGAAGCGTATCCCCAACAGTGACTTAGCTTTGGGATTCTTCTATTTTAAGCAAGCATATTACTGGACTTGCTGTATTCCTAGTTGGACTATGAATCCATCCCTCCTTCTATTTCTTCTGGGTAGAAATAGAAAATACATGTCCTTCGATTAACAGGGTGTTTTTCTGAGCATTGTACAATGTGGTCACATTCTTACACAAAAGTCTTACATGCACAACAAAAATGAGGAAGCAGCACATACGCCTCTTGAAGTACACCTGTAAGGAGTCCAGGATCGTTATTTACATGTTCAAAAATGGCACTTTGGAAAACATCCCTAAGTGATTGCGGAATAGAAACTGCAAAATATTACAGCTTGGCGGTGGGGGAGGAGAGTTCTCCACAACTTCAACTCTAAACATGGTGCAAAACTACGGCCGCCGTTTCCGTGCTTTCCAAACGGCCCGAATGAGCGTGTGCGCGTGAAGTGCAGCAGCTTCCTCCTTCCACCTTGTAAAAAAAGGCCCCCTCCCCCTTTCCCCGGATGTCTCGGAATCAGTTCGCGGTTCGTGCAAGGCCGCTCTCTCGGAAGTTGGGCCCCGAGATCCCGGCGGTGGCGGCTCCATCGCCGTTTCCAGCCGCTCCGGCAGGGCAAAGCGAGGCGAGAACGAGACCCGAATCCTGCCGCGCGCCAAGCAGGAGGCCTCGTTTCTCTCAGGGGCCGCAGCGGGAGCGAGTCTTGGGTCGGAGAAGCAATTCTAGGCCGGCCTACCGCGTCTGCCTTCCCGCTTGTCCCGTAGTCGCTGCCGGGCGGCGGCGGGGTCACGACGGCAGTGGTGGGGTCAGAGGGTAAAGGTCGCTCCCCCAGCATCCTCCGTGCGGGGTGCTCAGCCATCTTGGATCCTCGGGACAAGAAAATTCATGCGGTGAGTTCGGCCCTATTATTCTTCCCCCGCTACCATCTCCTCTGCTGCGGCCCAACTACGAATCTGCCCGGGAATCCGCGGCCGGCCGGGGAAGGGCTTCGGTCGGGTCCGGTGCGGTTTGGGCTCCTTGCGGTCTGTCTCGTCCCCCTCGGTTTCCGTTTGCTTTTGTCTCTGTGAGGGAGCGAGAAGAGGGGGGGGGGGGGAAGATGTGTGAGGGAAATAGGAGGGGGAGGAACACGTCGCGGCGGTGGCGCGACGCTTAGCACGGGAGTGCAGGAGCCCCGAGGCCCAGCCCGTCTGCGTCCTCCCGCCTTTCCTTCCTCGGCGCCCGGAGCAAGGGGGGAGGCCCCGCCGCGGGAGGCAGCATAGGGGAGCCGCGCTCTTCGGGGTTGTGAGGGTCCCGCTTTAGCTGCTGCTCCGGCCCCCCCAGCTGCGTTTCCCGCCACAAGCCTCCTCTCGTCTGCATCGCTCGCGGAGGCAGCGCTCGGCCTACTTGTCTCTCTCCTTGCCCTTTATGCCTCCGGGGTGCGAGCGCCGTTCGGGGTCCGCGTCGGAGCATCGCGTTCCCCCTGATGCCTGAAACTCGGGGTAAGAAACGGGCAATGCAGACTCCACTCCTCCTTGTAAGTGTGTGTGGGTGAGAGTGTTGGTTCCTAGGTGGACTATTACTTTCGGGGCCTGCTTTCCCGGTGAAAAAGGCCCATAACTCGTTGCCCTCAGAGTCTAAGGCTTAGATCCTGTTGCCTCAAGAACTTCGTCGGGCAGCTGTAAGAAAATCTCTTTCCGGCCCAGCGATGTTTGCAGGACAAACTTCTGGCTGATCGGTTTCGGTTTTTTATTCGGGACGAGGTGTTGAAGGGCTTGTTTTGGTTTGAAAGCACTCGTTCTGCAATAAGCACTGCAGCTCCTCGGTCATAAGCTGATACTGGAGTACGCTTACATGGGCAAATTTAATATATTTTCTTCTTCCTTACTGCAAAATGCAAAGCGATCCTTTGTTTGCATTGTTTCTGCATGTAGGGACGTGATCAGACTTGTCACATTTTAGTGATCAGGAGTTAGGATTTGGTGAGACAGATTGTGCATCCACTCAGGTTAAAATATGATGTAATCCTTTTCTTATGTGGCAGGTAAGTAAAGGTTGATACCCTGTATATAACATAAATTTGCTCTCTACATTCTAGTTGCTCTATGGATGACTGAACGTATCACTGTATTTTAATACGAGCCTTATCCACTCTTCACCCACTTTTTAAATAATAAGGTGGCTTTAAAAATTACAATTAGCATGTGTCATGTTCTTGGTATCAGTTTTTGCCTCTTAAACTCTTGGAAAGTTTTCAAGAGTGTCCAAATATTCTACAACTGGTTACTTGAATGCTATGCAGATTTTTAAAATTTTTTTTGCTTTTGGGGGAAGACACTATTGTTGCAAATGAAGAAGTGCACTGCAGTTCACAAAAACTGGTACCATGTATATGTAAACTGTAGAATTCCGAAGTACCTGTAGGAGCTTGCTGTATTCTTAACAGCAATTTGTAGTATCCCTGTCTTCATTTTATTGTTTGATTTCCAGGAAGTGTGAGGTGTAAGTAATACTAAATATTAATTGCTTTATAGTTTGTAAATACTTGACAAAGCATTTGTAGAGAAATGTATAATCAGTTACGTCTTGTCTATTTGCTCAAACTTTCCCCTTCCCCCAATAGCTAAACCACAAACAGGGTTTCCACATAATGTCAAACTGAAAAACTCTGATTAAAAATCACAACACCAGTTTTTAAAACTTTGGTACTGTGTAGTGGAAAATGGGAATGATAGTTGATAATTTTGGAGTCTATTTTTTAATCTTTGAACATACACCTTGAGAACATCTATTTTTAGGACAGGTACAAAGGTTCTGTGGTTACTATTTTTCAGATGTAAAGTGTAAGGGTTTTCAGTATTTGAACTAAACAGTTAAGCATCCTTTCTGACCTCTAATAGTTTAAAAGCAGTTTAGTGTAGCAGTTAATGTACTAGACTAGAAAATGAGAAAAGTGAGTCCAATCCTGCCTTAGGCATGGAACCTGGCTGGGTGACTTTGAGCACTGTTTCTCAAATCAATTCATTTCATATAGTTGGGAGGAAAATAGAAAAAAGGATTGTATATTCTGCCTTGAGTTGAACAAAATAAAGGCAGGATGGAAATCTAATCAATCTTTTTGAATTGTATAGCTTCAGTGGCAGTTTGGCAATATTTAATATTTCTTACATATCTGTAATTACAATTACTGTTTACATGGATGAATATATATTTAAATATGAATTTAAAAACATGTAGATCATGGCTTTCTACCTATTTATAAAATGCATCCATTTGTAGTGCTCATAATTTTAAACAACACATGAAAAACTATCAACATTTCAGAAAATTATTAGTGAACATCAACTATTATTCTGTTTAGATTAGGCTGTTCTTATATTTTAAAATTTGTCTGAATGTATTCCTATACTTTATACTTTTATTGGATATTTTTATACTGTAAACAGAGATTTTTCTTTGAGGCTTTTCTGTAGATTGAGTGATTATACATTTTTTTCCACACCAAGTCTTACCTTGAGGAATCTATAGTCAAAATTCATTATCTTTCTGGCTTATTGTGATACCTGAGTGCAATGTCAGATATCTGAGGAATATTTTAGTATTGTACAAAGATTGATTAGTATTTTAAACATTTTGGGTTAATAGTGATGGAACACTCAAATTGTTAAGCTTTTTGTTAAGAAATATAGGCTCATGCTAAGACATAATGTATAATATAGCTTGCTTTGTTTTTTGTTTTGTGTATTTATTCATTTATGTAATTTATACAATC
This sequence comes from Ptyas mucosa, assembly GCA_012654045.1. Lineage (NCBI taxonomy): Eukaryota > Metazoa > Chordata > Lepidosauria > Squamata > Colubridae > Ptyas > Ptyas mucosa. The sequence goes on along the minus strand of WNWU01013802.1, from coordinate 22,735,796 downwards.
ATCTATCTCAACAAAACTCTGGTCAGTGTACTACAAAACAATATCTAAAACCTTTATCATTAAATAATTAAAAAAATACTTTATCAGTCCCCTGGTATCCCAGATTTGTTAACATAATCATCTTTGGAGATCTTCAGAAGCTCAGAAGAGATGGGCCCATTGTCACTCCAGGGCAAGAAGATTCCGCAACCTGGGTGCCAAAGCAGAGAAGGCCCACTGTTACATGTAAACTATACTTTTTCTTTGTATGTTGCCCGAATCTAGCCAGTTATCATTAATTTGACAAACTAAAGTTAAAGAAATCAGAACTTAGTGTGATAAGTGGTCCAACATAAAAAGTGCGTTGCTTAATATAAAAGTGTGTTGCTGAATTAAAAACTACTGCTCATTTGTACACATTTGTAATATGGCTCTCAGTCTCAATGTCCCTCGAAATGTTAAAGTAATATTGGGACACCAAAAATTTGTTTCTCCTACAATAGAATATGTAGATGTAGTTACTGATAATATAAAATGATTTTATTTCAACCGTTCCAGTACGTACTTTTAAATCCTCATTTTTAAATGGAACTTGAATATACTAACTGGCTCAGATACTATGATACTCTGATTTGTTTTAACCATTGTTTGTGGAACCAGCTAGGATAGCTAGGATCACACAGTGTTAAGTAAAATATAAAAATTATATTAAAGCATATTGCAGGTTGTGAATCTAATCAATAAAACATTTGCCTTAACATAAATGCATTTCTCTATGCATTGCTCTCTTATATTGACGTTTAACTGTTGAATATTGAATACAGATAGTCCTTGACTTCTGACCACAATTGAGCCCAAAATTTATGTTGTTAAGTGAGAATTTGTTAAGTGAGTTTTGCCCCATTTTACGACCTTTCTTGGTACAATTGTTAAATGAATCATTGCAGTTGATAAATTAGTAACCTGGTTGTTAAGTGAATTTGGTTTCCCCATTGACTTTGCTTGTCAGAAAATTGCAAAAAGTGATCACATGGCCCTGGAACGCTGCAACGGTCATAAGTATGAGTCAGTTGCCAAACATCTGAATTTTGATCTCATGATCATGGAGATGCTGCAAAGATTGTAAGTGAAAAACAGTTATAAATCACTTTTTTTCAGTGCTGTTGTACCTTTGAATGGTCACTAAATGAACTGTTGTAAGTCAAGGACTACCTGTAGTCCTCAACAAAATCAACATGATTTTGGCATATGAGGCTCTTTTTTTTGTTTCATTTTTCTATTTACACATAATGAATAAAGGGTATGGACTTATTCACACTGCAGCTTGTTAAGCTAGGATTCTGATATTTTTTGATGAATTCCTCACAATATATTCTAAAATTTCTATTGTATCTTTTTCTTTTTTAAAAAAGTATTTGAGGCAGTTTAGTATCTAATAACTATGATTCATAATACATAGATTGCTACCTTTTGTTAGGAAATGTATGTTTACAATCAGTACAATTATGTGTACTGTATATACATTTGGCACTTGTAATATGTGGTTCATATACAATTTTCTATGTGGCTCAAATTTTGTAGATATAGGCTGGAAACACTACATGTTCACCAGATTCTCAAGCTTTCTGAGTTCCCTGGGATGTTCTACAATACATTTGATGCAATAGAGATAATTTTGTGTATAAAGCAGATAAGGTTATTTGAATATTGGGATTTTAAAAATTGGGAAATATCAACATTTAACATATAATTAAAGAAGAATATCTGTTGATGTTTTGAATTGCTTCTCTATTAGTTGCATTTGTCGAGTACATTAGTTGATCGATCATATTACTTGTATTTTTTGAGTTTTAAAAAATTAACAGTACAATCCTATAGTTAGTTAAATAGAACTTAGTTTCAAGTAATTCAGTCTAGGATTGCAGTTTGAAATATTGGTTGCCGGTAACTAATCTTACAATGTTTACAGTGCTTATAGTCAGCTGGTTTATTGCTAAATTTCTGAAGAAATATTGTATTATTAAAATGCATGATTAGGTACTCTGTGCTGTTTCTAGATTTGCAGGTAGTTGAAAAATATCTGATGTGATGTTCTGCACATGATCGGTTGCATGTGTAGTTTCCCTATCTAAAAAACTTCTATTGAAGACTTGTCTACATATTAATAATCAAGTATACAAAGGCTTTGGCAGATCCCAGTGATAACTACAGTATACGCGAATCATGCTTTTATAGTTCAAATCTTCCTTTTTACTTATTAAAATATTCATATTTTAGCTGGTAATATTTCAATGCTAAAAAATCAGAATATTTTTCAGAAAGCCAATCTAAATTTAAGCACAGCTATGTTTTAAAAAAGAGGAAATGTATCTTTAAAATAAGTATTCACTTCTTTAAAATACTATTAATCTGGATAATTTTATTTACATTGATTTAATTTATTAAAGTTTGTTATACTTTCTACAGGAATGGTGTGAAAAGTAACTATCATGAAGGGATATCCTTTCTGAACTAAAAAAATATTGTAGGGCCTGAAGGCTATTTGAAGAGAACGTTAACGTTTCAGTAGGTTAAATGATAGCCTTATATTGGCTGAGAGAGATGAGTTGCCACAGGACACCACCTACCTAGCCTTTTTTCACTTCTTTTGATTTGAAGAAATCAGTAGGAAGAAGCTTTTTACATACCGGTAAATATTATCATCTGCTGATCAAGTCATAAGTTATAGAAAAGCAGCTAGTAAAGATAGCTGACAACCTTGCTTATATTCAAGAAAGTGTATGAAGCACAAGATTTGGTGCTGAAGATTTTACTGTAAATCACCCAGAGTGTGCTGTTGGGTTGTTAAAATGTTAATAAATTAACAATAACAGTTTTTGTAAATTACATGAGATCTTGAATTAATTAATTAATTATATTTCTATACCGCCTTTCCGGTAGGACTCAAGGTGGTGTACAATCAAGAAGAATATAGACATACAAACATCATAAAATTGCTAATTAAAATTATTACTTAGTTTGGTCAATTAAATAAAACCCAGAATTAGATAACATTTTAAAAAATCATTCACATGTTCATATGTTTAGCCCCGCCTGTTGGAACATCAGGATCTTGAGGGCACAGTAGAAAGCACGGAGATCAGGGATGTTCTGTATCTCCGGGGACAGTTCATTCCAGAGGGTTGGAGCCCTCACAGAGAAGGCCCTCCCCCTGGGAGTTGCCAGTCGGCATAGTTTGACTGACAGTACCCTGAGTAGTCCCTCCCTGTGAGAACGAACTGGTCGGTGGGAGGCTATTAAGAATGGATTCAACAAAAATAGTTAAATACATCTGCTAATTTAATGAAAGATAATTGTTATGAGAAGTAGTTATGAAAGCTTTTGATTTGTTGAGACATTTCTCATGGAAAAAAGTAAATGCTTATTTATATTTGTGTTTCATTGATATTATCAATAGGGATTGTTTTTAGAGCACCTAATTCTAGCCTGATTTTTTGAAGTTGCTACATTTTTTCTTAGGATAATATGACTGATCTCCACAGATTACTGTACAATATTGAGAAATTTAAAACTTAAGAATTTAGATACGTGCTACATTTGTGTTTACACACACTGAGACACATTTTTGGAATTGAAACTGATGTATTGCAGAATCTTGTTGAATATATCAATGAGATCTAAGAATGCATGACCAGTAAGTATGAACTTTGACTTCACAGAGCTATATAGAAAATATATAAGTATGTATAAATTATATAACAGCCTAAAAATCTTCACTTTTCTATATTTCTACACAGTTCGGCACGCATCTACAATTTAACATTGACTTGTAATATTAATATGTTTGAGCCAAGTGTATATATATTTCAGGTAGCAATATGTACGAATATCCTTAGCCTTCATATTAAAATTGATTGTACTTAAATGTGTTTATCTTTGGAATCCTATGACTTATTGTTTCTAAAGAAGTATTGGGTAAACTTCAGAGACATAACTTCAAACTGACAGGAAGGAAGTTCAAAATTAATATTAGAAAGTATTACTTCACAGAAAGAGTAGTGGAAGCTTGGAACCAATTTCCAGTGGAGGTAATGGCCCAATCATCACTAACTGAGTTTAAATATACTTGGGATAAACACACATGTCCATCATCTGACAAAAATTTTAAAAAATAAACTCAAAGGCTGACTCGATGGGCCACTGGGTCTTTTTCTGCTGTCAGTTTTCTATGTTTCTATGTTCTGGGCTAAAATTGATGTAAATAGTTGTTATAAACAGGAATCTTGAAACTATGGTAGAAAATGTAATGTTTCACCTATAGAAACAAGTACATTTTCCAAGAAAGTAAGCATTGTCTCTTTAAGGATGTCTCAGTAAATATTGAAATATGAGAATAAGGAGGGAAGTGTTCTCATTTTTTATTTGAGGCCAAAGTGCAAAAAATAAAAGAAAAGCACTTCTGAAGAGTAAAATACTTAGTGACTTAAAATTACATAACTTTTATATTGCTGCAGATATCTTCAAAGGTTTAGATCAAAAGCAGAAATGCTGTAATAATTCTGTCACTGGACCTATTAAATAACATTCGTAAAAGTTGTTGGAAAAAAGTAATGTCTAAAATTGCCAAATATAAACATCTTTAGATTCTAAAAGTGCAGTTTGGAAATCTGCCAAATGTTCAGTAACATGATGGTAAAGCACATGTACAGCAGAATTTCTTCTTGCTTTTCATTTTTTAGTTGCTTATATCTTTTTTTATCTAATGGAGGAATTCAAAGATAAAATTTATATGATCAAAAGATAAAAAATCACATAGTTCAAAATTGGAAATTTATTAAACTTATTAAACCTGATTAGAGCAGAAATTTTTATTTATCTAGTTTTTAATAAGTAAATTTTGCATGCTGGAATGAAGTGAGATATTAAAAATGTCAGCTAATTTTACATATAATTATTGAGGCAGTTGCTGAATTAAATGATAATCAATTTAATAATATTACAAATTGTAAATGAATGTCTGAATTTCCTCCTTTTACTTTTGACTGCCTCATTAGCTCTAATAAAATTTTTCTTTATGTTATGTTCCCAATAACATCAGATTTAATTTCCTTGTCTTTCTCATTTCCATGTGGGACAGAACCCCCTCATCTTATCAGTTCTAGAATTGAGCAGATTTCTTAATTTGGTTCTATTTGATAACCTCCATTCTTCTTCAGTGGAATTCCATTCTTCTTCAGTAGAATTTAAATAGCTAGGGAAATTGTATTTTAGCGTGCAGACAGTTATTAAGAATCTTTAATTTTGCTGTTTAATTTTGCTTTTTTATGTACAGAAAGAATGGAAAAAAGAGGCTAGAAAATAACAAAAGCATGTTACCTACAAGGAGTTCATTCAATCTAGTATTTTAACACATCATTAAACTGTGACCACACAAAATAATATTGATTGGTCTTGTATTACATTGATGGACAACTAACTCATAAAAATAAAATGAACACACACCAGAAATTCAGGACATAAACCTGGGGTTGCAAATTGTTTTTCCAACATTGAAAAACAATCATTTTTTACTCTGCTTTAAAAACAATAATTATTTAATGATAAAGTTTTTAGTAAATAATTTAAAAATACTTTAATATATTTAAACCCTGTCAATCACTTTAAGACCATATTAACAAACTAATCAAATTTCAAACCAGAATGGGGTAATAATAAGACAAGCCCATATTATGAGAAAATGCTTCCTCAACCATTTCAGCATAATGAAATCAATAACGAACCCTTTTAAAACATTTTCTGATATGGTCAAAACATGGTTGAATTAGACTCCTCTCTAGATCATATAGATCATTCTTAATAATTTAAAGTATTTAGCCATAGATTTGTTAATATGTATATTCTAACTCTTTATTATGAATTACCTGCAAATAATACATGTATCGGTAGTTTTCAACTTACGATTGGTCACTTAACAACCATTCAAAGTTACAACATATTCGGAAGTTAAGATTGGTGTCCCACGCCCGTAGTCACATGATCACATTTCAAGTTCTTGGCAACTGATTCATTTATGACTGATTGCAGTGTTCCAGGTAATGTGAATGAATTTTGTGATGATTTTTGCTTTTATAATGATTTTTAATAATGGTCATTCTCTTAATAACCATGGTGACTCGTTTAACAAGTATTATAAAACAGTCATAAAATCAAGTGAGGTCATGTCTTATGACTTATGACCAAAATTCAAGGTTCAGTTGTAGCCATGAGATGAGTATTATCTATAGATATAATCACAGTACTCTTCAGAATCATGCCAATAGTAATTGAAGAATTTTAAATTTTGCTATTGCATTAAGTTGAATTGTGAAATCAAGGTATAATAAATTTAGTAATAAAGATGTGGTTTGAAATTTTATGCAATCCAAATTCCTCTTGTAATAAATCATATGTTTAGCAAACAATGTAATAAGCTCATAATACAGATTTATATGACTAATTGTCCTGGACTTTATTCTCCCCAGTGCTATTTTCAGGCTGAGGCTGTCCCAAGGGATAGGTTTATCTTGTGAGCAAAAGTCAAAATTACACTTATGTACCAATATCTGCTAAATGTAGCTTTTTATGTACAGTAGGAATCCAATACTGTAGAGTTGTGGCTAAATGTAGATCCAAGACTCTGCCATGATGTCAAAAGGAACACATAGTAACTTTGTAATTATTCCTGTGGGGTTTTTTCAACCTGATCAGTTATCTTGAGCAAAATACACTGTATTATAAAGTGAAAGGTCAGAAAAGTTAGAAACACCATATTATTATGATAACCATAATTTAGATTTAAATAAGCTAGATGCGTATCCTAGATCTTATATATAAGTAGTCCTTGACTTAAGGTCCCAATAGAGCCCAACATTTCTGCTCCTAAGCGAGACATTAGTTAAATGAATTTTGCCCCATTTTATGGCCTTTCTTGCTATAGTTGTTAAGTGAATCACTGAACTTAGTAACACGGTTGTTAAGGGAATCTGACTTCCTCATTGACTTTGCTTGTCAGAAGGTCATAAAAGGTGATCACATGACCTCAGGACACTGCAGCCATCACAAATATGAGTTGGTTGCTAAGTCTGAATTTTGATCACATAATCATCAGGGTGGTCAAACGCATGTGAAAAATGATCATAAATCATTTTTTTAATGCTGTAACTTCGGATGATCACTAAATGAACTGTTGTAAATCGAGGATTTTCTGTACCTAATTGGTGCTAAAAATCTAAATTTTGCTTAAAGTTATTTAAAGGTATTAGCATTCTAAGTATATATGTCAATGAAATTCCATAATTTTTACAAATTAATTCCCCTTGCACTGAGTAGTATTTTAAACAATTTATATCTATTTTGGTCTGATATAAGATATATTTTCATCTACAGATGAAGAGTACTTCTATGAAATATTTATTCCTAAATATTTAAGATTTTAGCCAATAATTGAAGTCATTGTGGTTACAGATTTCCATAGAAAGAGGATTCTGGTTCTTTAGATATTCTGAATGGACAGCCATTATATTGGCACTGTTAATTTTAAAAATATAAAAAAGATCTCTTGTATTGTCTTCTTTATTGTTTTGAAGACATAGTGAAAATAGACAATACAGAGATACCTGATTCTTCAAATATTTCTTCTGTTCTCAATATTTTGGAGACCTAGTTTAATGGTATTTTTTGTTTATCTCTTCCTCCAAATTCACTGAGCCATCTGGTCAGCTGAACCTAAGATTCTCCAGTGTGCTGAGCAGAGAATCCAAGGAAAGAAAGGAATGGGTTAACTCTGCTCTTCTGCTGCAATCAATCTTTTGGTCACGCCTCCTTTGCCTGTGCATGTCCAGTTTTGACTCAGTCTTTGCTGAGAGGGAACGTTCGGAAGAATGCTCTTAAAACAAAGAACAGAGTTATTCCTTGGATTCTGGAAACTTACAGTAAGTCCCGGCTCCGCATAAGCCTTCGCAGACAGCGAATGGCTAGGCTGGCTCCCCTGGTCTGTCGGGCATAGCCACCCTCGTCACAACAGGCTGCCCGGTGCATCCGGCAAAGCTACTTTGCCTGTCCAATAGCTGGCTCCCCGGTCTTCCCGACATAGCCACCTTCATCACAATTGGCTTCCCTGGCCCATCCGGCACAGCCATCTTCGTCCCGGCCGGCTCCCTGGTCTGTCTGGCATAGTCGCCGTTGTTATGGATCCAGAATAGAGTCAAGGTCCTTACCCAGGCCCCACAGGCATTGAAGAGGGCTGGAGTCACTGCCTAGCTGAAGCCTAGTGCATACTCCAAAGCGGCTAGGTGAGAAAAGCTGCAGCAGCAAGGTTCTGCTTAATTACAAGCCTGCCATTGTTGGGGGGGGAGGGGAGGAGGCGAAAGCTAACATAGCAGACCCTGTGAACCTGGGAATGCCAGGGGTGAGTGAGAAAGACTAGGAATTTCCAGCTCAGACTCAGAGTCATCCGAAAAGCTCCACAGGGCCAAAGTCGGCCACTAAAGGAGCAGCGGCCAAATTAAAGGTAAAAGCCCTTTCCTCTCAAAGAGCTTCAAAAGCGGAGATCAAGGATGCCTGGAGGCACCAGAAGACCATTGATGAAAGAATTGCCATGGCTGAGAGGGAAGTGGAGCAAAGGAGCGGGGAAGAGCCTTGGTGGCGCAGCAGACTAAAGCACTGTTATTAATATCAGCTGCCTGCAATTACTGCAAGTTCAAATCTCACCAGGCTCAAGGTTGACTCAGCCTTCCATCCTTTCTAAGGTAGGTAAAATGAGGACCCGGATTGGGGGCAATAAACTCCCAATTATTTTATACTTGTATAAAATATACAAAAGTATGAAGGCTATTGCTTAACGCATTGTAAGCCGCCCTGAGTCTCCAGAGAAGGGAGGCATATAAATCAAATCAAATCAAAAAAAAAAAAGTCCCCCTAGAGAGGAAATGGTTGAATTTTCCTGTGCTTTACCAGCCCAACAGTTAAGCCAGCCAATCGATGTAAAGTAAAAGATTACACTGTGATCTCAGTTGGGTCGCCAGATGGCACCAGAGAGCAATTCCTTCAGCCATTCTTTTCATCAGAAGGCAATGAGATTTTTACCGATCCACCTCCAAAGAGGATGAAAGCTGCATCAGAAGCCACCTTTACACCACGGCAGCGGGACTTCGGTCACAGGAGAGTAAAGGGCCTGAAATTGTTGATCAGATGAAAATTATGATTTCAGAGGCCATAACACAGGGCATCACTGCAGGCCTACAGCAGGGACATCAGGCTGCTCCTGTTGCACCTGAACCTCCCTACATCAAGACCAATATATGGCTTCTCAACATCAAAGAGATTTCGCGACTTTCCAAAGGTCTCACCCCCTTTCATGCAGAGCGGGTTATCGCTCTCAGGAGATGAGGACCAAAAAGAGATGGAACTCTCTTAGGATGAGGGGATGGCTCCAGACCCCCCAGCCTTTGTAGGGCTCTTTTGCCCAGCGCTCTTTAAATCCTTATTATTTAAGGCCAAAGCCACAGTGCATCTGGGAGGTGACCCACCTACAACGGAGTCAGCATTAGACCTAGAGGACCCGAGTGAGTTGCTCTTTTCAGAGCCAACCGCGGAGAACGAGGAAATCGCATCACCTAAACTATTCCGGGATGTGATCCTAAGACAATGGGCCCAATTGGGGGTATATCCTCCCCCAAGAGGAAATGACAAGAGATTTTATAATGTGGCCCTGGACTTCTCCAAGACACTTAACCACTAGCTATAGATGGCCCTGTGGTGGCCTTAATATCCTCCACCATCCTGTCTAACGACACAGAGGATGCTCTGAAGACAGGATAAGAAGGCGGAACTGACCCTCTGCAAGGTACACCAGGGGGCTGCCTGGGCAGTCAAAGCAGCTACAGCCACCTCATTCTTCAACAGGGCTTCGTTGCTCTGACTCTGCCAGATGCAAGCAAAGGCTCCCCCTGGTGACCTCCGCTTCCACCAGGACATTAACAAACTGATAGCGGCTATGGAATTCTCGGCAGATGCCACCTCTAATGCTGCCAAATTTGCTTCCAGGACCATTGCTTCTTCGGTGGTGGCCCGTCGCTTACTATGGCTTTGCTATTGGCAGGCAGACATGAAGTATAAGTGGAAGCTAGTCTCTGCTCCCTTCAAGGATAGCAAGCTGTTTGGAGAGGCCCTAGAGCCCATTCCAGTGGAGACTAAGGACAGGAGAAAGGTCCTGCCTTCTCTATACAGATGAGCTGATCACCGCAGCTCATCTTATTTCCGTAGACCTTCCTTTCAGCTCACAGACATGGAGTTTGATGCTCCTCAACCCCAGAGGGCATTGTGATGACCCAGGGCATGACACAAAGGCAACACAGCCAGAGAACCTATATGAGTCCCTTTATAATCACCAATTGTGTCCCCAATGTCCTTTTCAACTCTCCGGCCTGGAGAGAGCTCTTCCACCAATCTTTGGCTGGCAATACTTCAGTCCCAAATGTTGTAAACAGAAAACTTCTAACAAAAAATCCAAAGGCAAGACAAGGTAATTAATCCAGGAGGGCAAGCAAAATAGGGAATTCCACAAGTAAAGTAGCACAGCAATAAATCAAACCAGTTGGGAGGATGCCAGCATTCCAAGAAACACCAGATAAACTCAGTGTTTCCCTCAGTGAGGGAACTCATTTCCCTCTACTTTTAAACTCCATCAGCACCTGTGCCTTGTAAAGAGGATCGGGTCCCTTTCCTCCCTCGTAAGCTACGCAACCCACATTGCTCTCTCCTCTGTTCCTTCCTGCGCTGCCAAGGATGAGGAGGGGGTGGGCCTTGGTCTTCATCTGAAACCCCTCTCCCTTGTTCTATCTCTCCCCTGCTCTGCCGAGCCTGATTTTGCTCTTCCCCAGTTTTTTCCACAGCCAATGGATCCACTCTCAATCTCTGTCAGCCGTTCCTCTTCCCCTTCCGATTCAGACTCTGACAGGGGCATGACAGGTGACAAAACTGACAACCAGATAGATTCGGGTTCAGAGACAGAAATAGACAACACTTCTAAAGCAAGCCACCATTTCGTGGCATAGGCAGTCATCCCTTTTACCGTGCCAAGTGACGGCAGATCCAACCCTCCCATTGGTGGGTGCTTAAGCCTATTCAACAATCAATGGGAAGCAATCGCGACGGATACCTGAGTCCTGAATACGGTGAGACTATGTCTCACCCTCAAATTTCTTTCCACACCCCTGAGTTGCCCCATATCAAGGGACAAGACAAAAAGAAGCCTCTGGAGGCAGCAGTCTAACACTTGCTGGACATTCAAGCCATTCAACTGGTGCCAAAGGACCAACAAGGACAGGGGTTCTACTCCATCCTTTTTGTAGTTCCAAAGAGCGATTTGGACCTGAAAAGATTGAACAGATATCTAATTTACCGGAGATTAAAGATGCAGTCCCTCCATTCAATCCTGGAGAGGATTCAAGAGGGCGACTTCCTAACATCCATAGATCTGATGGAGGCATACCTCCACGTACCAATCCTGCTATCCCACTGGCGGTTCCTGCAGTTTCACTACGCGGGCCAACATCAGTACAAGGCCTTACCATTCGGGCTATCCTCAGTGCCCAGGACTTTCACTAAGTTGCTGGCGGCTCTGGCGGCACTCTCAGGGCAATTCCAGTGTGTGTCCAATGTTACCTGGATAATATACTGATACAATCTTCCTCTCACATCCAGGCAACAGAGGACTTGCGAGTCATAATCTGGGTTCTCCAAGATCATGGATTCTACATCAATTTCAACAAGAGCCACCTGGCTCCTTCAACCCAACTGCTACACATAGGGGAAGTCATAGATACCAGGTTGTGCAAGGTCTCCCTATCCCAGCAGCGTCAGGTCAGTATAAAGAAATTGGCGAGTCAGATCCAGGCGGACCAAACAGTATCCCTGGCCCTCCTCTTGCAACTCCTGGGCAAAATGGTACCCTGCATAGCAATTGTCCCTTGGGTACGCCTGCATGCCATAACCTTACTCTAGAGCTGCTCTTCTGATCTGCCACTGGGCCGTTCTTCAGATGAATCACCAAACAATCTTTAATCCGCAACAGTTGGGTATCGAGGAAAAACCAGGTACGAATGTAATAAAGTCAGCACTGAATGTTTGGTTTCGTCAGCGTTTTTTAAAGCAGTGCGCCGACCACGCCCCACCCGTACGCAATCATCTTTCCAGCTGTTCCTTATTTCCTTCTTCCCAAGCCGACAACATTCAAACGTTGCAGATGCTGATTCTTCACAGACGATCATGACTCGCAGCCTATGCTCAGGTATTAGTAGTCACCACCACCAGGATTTAACGAATCTGTCACCACTACTACCCCGAGTATCTAATAACCATCCCCATTGCTTTTCTGTAGATTCTTTAGTCGGCCGTGGATTCTTTAGTCGGCCTTGGATGCCTCTCCCTCTGACAAATATGTCGAGCTGCTGTCGGGCTCGACACTTACAGTGGTTCCTCCCACCCTACCAAAGGTCCAGCAGGAGCACTCAAATACCAGGGTTCAGGTCCCACCACATGTACTTCAATCCTTCCAGTGGTGGATGTCCCAGGCCATAATGAAGAGGTGTGTTTTCAAGGAATCCAGCTGCAAGACCATCACACAGATGCCAGTCTCTTTGGCTGGGGTGTGCACTTCCAGTCACATATGGTGCAAGGGCAGTGGGCAGTGGACAGACCTGAAGAAAAACATCAACTGGCTGGAGCTCAAGGCAGCCCATTTGGCCTTCAGTCGGTTCCAGGACATGATCTCTGGACACTATGTGCTCATTCTGACGGACAATGTGGCCACCAAGATCCATATCAATCATCAAGGGGGCACCACTCCAGATCTCTCATGCAAATGGCCGAACAACTGGGTTTTTGGGCAGAGAGACATCTTCTCTCCATCAGAGAGGAACACATCTTGGAGACATCAAATGTACAGGTGGACTGGCTCAGCAGAACCATGGTCGACCACTCAGAGTAGCACCTATCACCCAGAGCTATTCAGGGAGCTGTCAGAAAGGTTCGTCTCTCCGATCCTGGGTCTGTTCGCCTCCCCGTCAAACGCCGAGTTACCCAGATTTTACACCAGATTTGCAACACCGGGGGTGGAGGGGGTCAATGCACTCTGCAGTCCGTGGCCCTGAGGGCTACTATATGCATTTCCTCCTCTCCCTCTCTTTCCAGGAGTAATTAGGAGGGTGCTAGCGGAGAGGGCAGAGGTCCTACTTCTGACTCCCCACTGGCCAGACGTCCTTGGCATGCAGATCTGATCAGTCTGTCAGTATCCAGGATTCCCCAGGACAGAATCTCCCTCAGTCAGTAGGCCTGTTCATCTAGATCCACAATGGCTCCAAGTGACAGTTTAGCATTTGAGTGGAGAATCCTGAGGCAAAATAACCTCTCCAACAAAGTCATACAGGTGATCCAGGCCTCTAGGAGGCCTTTGACTAACAGAATCTATTACTCAATTTGGAGTGCTCCAAGTCTCACATTGATCCCACCTCTGTTTCAGTGGCCCAGATTCTGGAATTCCTTCAGGAGGGACTAGACAAGAGCCTGTCCCCTAATACGCAGGCAAGCAGCAGCACTGGCTCGGTGTTGTCCTTCAGGGATTTGGAGTCCCTTGGTCAACACCCAACTGTACGCAGTTTCATTAGAGGTGCGGCTAACCTAAATTCCCCCGTAATACACAGGTACCCCATGTGGGACCTGCTTGAAGTACTGCAACCTCTCACCGCTGCACCTTTCGAGCCGATACGATCAGCCAGCTTATGCTTCCTCACTTTCAAGGTAACCTTCCTCATGGCCATCACCTCGACTAGACGAATATTGGAACTGGCAGCCCTCTCTATAAGGTAGAACCTTTGCATATTTCACCTGAACAAGGTGATTCTGTGATTGGACCCTTCCTTCCCAAGGTGAATTCCTTGTTCCACAGGGCATAGGAAATAATCTTGCCAGACTTCTGTCTGGGACCGACCTACTCCCTAGAGAAGAAATGGCACACCTTGGACGTTAGGAGGGCCCTTCACACCTACATCAAGAGGATAGCCTCTCTTAGAAAGACAGAATTCTTGTTGATATCTTTCCAGCCCTCCATACTGGGTAACAAGGTGACACCATCGACCATAGGCCGGTGGATACGAGCATGCATCGCAAAAGTCTATGAGCTTTAGGCTCTCCCAGTGCCTAGGTGAGTGACAGCCCATTCCATCAGAAGTGCGACCACGACGACTGTGTGGATGACACAGGCCTCTATTGAGAACATCTATAGGGCAGTGACATGGTCTTCTCATTCCCTTTCATAAGACACTACAAACTGGATGCTTCGCTTCAAACGGTATTCGGCAGACAGATGCTCCAGAAGGTGCATATAGTCTTGGGGACTTGGGATCAGACTGTTACCCACCCTTAGGACAGCCAGCTTTGGTATATCCCAATCCTTGGATTTTCTGCTCAGCACACTGGAGAAGGGGCGTTGGTCTTACCTGATACGCTCCTTCTCAGTGTGCGGAGAGAAAATTCAACCCTACCCTGTCTGGTCCAAAGTCCAGGAGGGGCCAGATTCAGCACTGAAAATATGTCAAGTCAATCGTGATGCCTTCATCAAAACTGGGCATGCGCAGGCAAAGGAGGCATGACCAAAAGATGATTGACTCAGTCTCCTAGCAGCAGAAGAGCAGATATGACCCATTCCTCTCTTTCCTTGGATTATCTCTCAGCACACCGAGAAGGAACGTATCAGGTAAGACCAATACCCCTTCTAGTCATAAGTATTGATCAGTACTTTTGGTTCCTGGATCCAAGTTTAAATAAGTGAAATCTCATAAATATTTTTGTAGAAAAGAACATTGTAAACTGCTGTATAGAATGAAATTATATATAATTCTAAGATAATGCTGATGTGATTTGTTTAAATTTAAAAGGTAGCTTCTTAGTGTTTTAAGAGTATTTTAATGTAATTGTTATTAATGTTTGTAATATGAAATTTATTTTTCACAAATTTCTTTAAAATTACTTTTTGACAGTGGAATTAGGAAGATACATTTCAATACTATACTGAAGAGTTTACTTCATATGCTATTTCAAAGAAGCTAAATAATGAAATTATAACATACCTGAATGTCTTTCATAACAGAAGTATAAATTATGCCATTGTAATGTGCAGTGAAAAATATGAGGTCTTGGAGTTTAAGTCTGTTTTTTTCTATTTTTTTAAAACATAGCCTTTCATCTCAAAATATTCATATTCTTTATGGTTTTTAAAATAAAATACAGCAGAATGGAGAAAAGTTGGATTATTTAAAAGTAAAGAACTTTTATAATTGTGAATATTGTTTTGAAAACCTAGATCCCAGTCCATTATTGGGGCCATGGTGCGTAGAAGATCTGTTACAATAAGAATAGGTTTGTCTAATAGTTCAATAATAAAACAGTTTATCTCTTTGGTGGCCTGGATGCCAAGCTTTAGAGATTTGTCCAAGCTATTTAAGTTTCATCTGTTGCAATCTGAGGATGTGGAAAAGATATTTGCTGTAAGATCAATTGTTAGGTGAATTAAAACATACTTCAGTATAATATATATCAGCTATTGTTTCTCATTTATATTTGGATTGTTGAGGCCATGTAAGTCCTATGCCAGGGTTTTTATGTAGTGAAGGACTAGATAATGGCAAAGTAGTAAAGGCTGAATTTAAATATTTAAGGGCTTTAGGAAAAAAATGGGAAAGTATTATGTTCAAAAGTGTCAATACCCTGATTCTTCAAATTCTAACTTTCACTTCCATAGAGTATCCCAGGGAATATCATTCTTGGCACAATTCTGTATTTTTAGATGTAGACCGATCACGGCATCTGAACCATTGGAACAGCTTGCCTTCAGAAATTGAAGGTGTTCCAACACTGGGGGCTTTTAAGAAGAGCCTGGCAGCCATTTGTCTAAAATAGTATAGAGTCTCTTGTTTGCCTTTTTTCTCACTCAGACATTTTGAACCCACATTTTACCAAGCAAAGGTTGAGCAAAAGTTGCTCAAAAACAAGGCCCAAACTAAGATTGCACATGTAACCTAAGGCAAGCCCATGGTTGCCATGGAGGACATGAACCCGCTACTGAAACAAGTCCTAGAGACTAGGAGATGAAAATTAAAGTCACCTATTATGAATAATCTTCAAGGGCAGCTCCATGTGGAACAAATTACAATAGTCCAGCTGTGAGTTGACAAGGGCATGAGTGACCATGCCAGATTTGGCACATAAAATGTAATTGTGCAAAGGCTTTTCTGGCTGCAGTCTCCACAAGTTATTCCAACAGTAGCTCTGAGTCCAGAAGAACTCCCAGGACTGTGACTCCTACATCTACATTAAGGAAGACTGAAGCTTTAACATTGAAGTTTACAGAAAACCCATACACACAGATCAATATTTACATTTTGAGTCTCACCACCCATTGGAGCACAAAATGGGAGTTATCAGAACCCTACATCACCAAGCTGAAGGCCTGTCTACCAGCAAAAAAAGGAAAGAAAAAGAACTAAAACACACCGAGGAAACCTTAGAATGTGTGGTTATCCCAAGTGAGCCTTCATCAAATCCCAAAAAAGACCCAGCAGGAGCTCCTCCATAACAGACGAAGAAGAGAACAACAAACGAAGCAATGTAGTCATTCCATACGTTGCAAGAATATCTGAAAAGCTCAGGAGGATCTTAAGCCAACACAACATATATGCACACTTTAAACCCAAGAATACACTAAGGCAGAAGCTTGTCCACTCCAAGGATAAAACACCCAGATACAAACTGAGCAACATGGTATATACAGTACAATGCAGTGAGCCTTGCAGATCTGTACATTGGGAAAACAAAACAATCACTTCATAAACACAGGGCACAACATAGAACAAACCCATCAGGACAAGATTCAGCAGTCCATCTGCGTTTAAAAGACAAAGGCCACTCTTTTGAAGACAGACAAGCCCAAATTTTGGCTAGAGAGGACCATTGGTTTGAAAGAGGGGTCAAAAAAGCCATCTATGTCAAAATTGAACAGCCCCCTCTCAACAGAGAGAGGTGAATACAACATAATCTATCTCCAGTTTACAACACAGTCATATCAGCAGGTCCAAGAAGACTCCACCCCCATTTGCACTACTCAAGTGACCCTGATGACACAGATAAACCTCCAAGTAGTCTCAGCAACTCTCTAAAAATGCAAATGACTAACTGTTTGCAAGGAGTATAAATCCTTCCATTCCCCACCATCCAGAGCTGAAGAAGCTTTTGGATGAGTAGTGAAACGTCTTCAAAGAAAAACAAAGTCCAATTGCCTCTTGAAAAAGCACCTTTGGGACAACCATGACCTGGATCATTGAGAATTTCCATAGACATTCCTATATCTAGTGTGGAAGTATTTCCAGCTCAGTCCATTTTGCTAGGTTTTAGCCAGAATATATTTTCCATCACCCAGGATCTCATAGCCCCCAAACAACAGATTAAGGCCTCTGTTGCATCACTGTTTGGCTTAAGTTGAAAATATATAATTGAGTATTTTTCACCTCATGCTAATGGACCTCTCCAGGCAGCTTCATGTATTTGTACAGCAGAAAAAGTGCCAGTCCTTGTAGCATCCAATATTAAAGTTCCTGTGAATCCAGCATCTCTTTCCAAATGAAAATGAACCCTCAGGTAGGAAGAATATGACTCTTAAGATAATGCCCACCCCTCCAACCCTCACAGCTAGTCCAGAAGGTTACCATTGTTGAGGATGTTGTATCAAGCTGGAGGCTTTGTAGTTATTGTGGAAATATTTGGTCTCCTTTCTGCTGTAAAAAGTTTTCAAGGCCAGTCATATTATTTATATATGACAAATGTAGCTTTGTAATCATAGCATCTTTTAGAGATGGTTGTAGGTATGCTGTATTCAACAATGAAGGAATCTGTTGTTTTAGAACATTTTGTTAGTTTGAAGTCATGATAAATTGCTAAGATTTCCATTATACAGGTTAGCATAAACTTAATAAATTTTGAAGGGTAAGGAAAAGAGTTGGACTTTTGAAACACAGTTACATGTAGCATCTGTTCTATGGATCCTCTTATATAATTCTTATTTTTTCTCTTCTATTGTTTTTGATATATTCAGATAATAAAATCACAGCCAACCTTGTACTTCAGAAGCAAGCTGAGTCTTCTTTCCAGCAACAAAAATCCTAGTCTCTTGAATATTGCAAAACAAGTGATGAGATTCTTCCAAATATTTTTTGCTGATGCTCATATTTGGTTCTGCAGTAGTTAGTATTTTATTTAGTGTTTTTTTTCAAATTAAGGAATAGGCAGATTTTAGAAACACAGCTTAAATTCTAAAACATAAGGATTAACAGAAGGAAAATATTACAAAAGATACAACATTTTCATAATATTTTCTCATTGAATAATTTTTCAGTGCCTGAGTTTTTATTTGTGTTTTTGAATATGACTGTGTTATGGATGAAGAACATAAGAATAGCTGCATTAGATGCAGCCAAGACCTATTTTAAGTCCAGCACTTTGTTTCACAATGGCCAGTCATGTGCTTCTTGTATGCTCAAAAGGAGGAGATGGAGACATACTTTTCCTCACTACTGTTCCATTGCAATTAATACATAGAAGTGTAAGATAAGATTGAGGCTGAGTTCTGTAAATCTTCACGGTCTTAATCAGCTCTCTTTTTAAAACCAATGATCTTCACTACATTTTACAGACTGGTATATATACTGTGTAAATACATGCTTCCTTTTTCTTTTCTAAATCTCCTTACAATCAGCTTTGTTGGATAGCCCTATTCCTAGTCTTTTGAAAATAGAAAAACTTTTCTCTTTATACATTCTCTACCCCATATATGATTTTATACTTCTCTATTATGTCTCCATTTGGTTATTCCCACCCCCAGTATAGTCTCAAACATCCAAACTTTTTTCCCCACAGAAAGAAGTATTTGAAGCCGTGATCATTTTGATTGGCCACTTGCTTTTCCCCCCAGCTGTTACATCTTTTGCCAAATGTGACCAGAAGAATTAACACAAGACAAACCATGTGTTTGTAAAAGAGCAATATAAAATTGGCATTTTTATTTTCGATAACATTTCTAATTATCCTAATCATGGGATTTGCCCCCCTAAAATTGCAAATGTAACATATTAATTTACATTAAACTTTGTTTCATATTTATTTCTTGATGAAATCAGTATAAAGTGGATGAATTGTAATTTTTTTCAGAGGAATATAAAAGTTTTACAATCTGTCAGCAAAATCAATTAAATGTCAATTCTAAAATCTTTTAAAATAACATATCTTGTTTATGTTGCATGACGTTCAGATCATATAGCAACTAGAGATAACTCAGAACACTTTCCTCCTAAATACTTCTTATTACATTGTATTAAATATAATTCCATCATGTTTTGATGTCCTAATATTCTCTTACCATACTATAACTATATTACATAGTACTATTCTGTATGTGACAATAATTAACAGCAGTATGATTTTCTTGAGCTAAGATGACAACAGAAATGAAAACAATCAATAAGATGCTCCATTTTAATCTTGCTTGCTGACCTCATGTTCATGGTCAGTTCCTAAAATTAATAATCCCAAAAACTGATTGGAGATTCTCTTAAAAATCTTCCTCAAGAATCAGTTATTGTATGTGACTTATTAATTGCATTGGAACAAGCTAATTTATTCTAGATTATTTTACAATTTAAGGAAATTAAAACAATTTCTTGAATCTTAATTTTATTATATAGTATCTATGAGTTTATATACATCATCACCATCACCATTTATTACATTTTTATCCTATCTCTTCTATATATAAAGGTTGTGAACATACCCAATATTCCTGCTTCCTATTCCATTACAACAGCTCTGTGGGGTAGATTGGGCTAAAAGAATTACTGGCTAAATCACCTAGCTGGTTTTCATGCCTAAGGAAGGTCTAGAACTATCATAGTCTCATAGTTTCTAGACCAGCACTTTAACCATTGCACCAATGGGCTCCATGCATTGCTACTTTATTCAGTTTAAAAGTCTGTAGAATATTTTTTAATGTTGAAAATGTTTAATGAAAGTATTTTAAAAAATAAAAAAGTCTGTAGAATTCTCCATAGTGGTGGAGATAGCATCCAGGAATGGGTTGATCTTGTCTGCTTAGCTGATTGGACTGAGTCTGTCAGAGCTGTTAGGACATGCCCCTGTTGCTAGGGCTCCCCAGCTTTTGACTCAATCCCTCAGCACAGGGAAAGCCTGACATAGACGTGTCAAGGCTTTCTCCCAATTCGACAGGAGCATTCCTGGGTCCTTTCTTCACCATACTAACTTCAAATTTGTGAATGTTTTACCTGGCTTATTCCAAAAACATCTGGTTTAGTCACTGGAACCACCACAATGGCGAGGGCTTCAGCTTGAGCCGCTGGACAATTGGTTTCTTGGCTGTCAGGGCAGCTGTCAGGAGTTTCTTCCACACAACTAGCCCCAGATTGCATTAACAGCTTGCAAAGTCCTCTAAGGGACAGCGGAGTTTCTGCGCTCCCTCCTTAGCCACCACATAGCAGAACTTTCGTGCTCCTATTCTGTCAAGCAGGAAAGCCGGATAGTAGAGCATTTGCACTCCCCCCACCCTTTTTACTGTGCAGCGGAGCTTCACGCTCCCAAATTGTCAGCCAGGGAGGCTGCTCGGTGGAGCTTGCATGCTCTCGCCGTTGCTTGAGTCGGGCGGCCATTATAGGAGCTTCACGCTCCGAGAACTGTTCTGTGCTGCGACGCCCAACTCTGGGAAGCGTTTTGGACAGCACAAAGAGCGATATTTGAGCTTCGTGCTCCCATTAAAGGAAAAAAAGCCGTGGTTTGCCACCTGAAGGGGCTTCAGAGCTCTGGTTTGAACTTCCCGCCGCTGAGCCAAGTGGAGCTTCGTGCTCCCATTTTGTTAAAAAGGAACACCTTTTTACCTGGGCAAGGGTGCTCCTATAGGCTTCAGGAGTGTTGTGCTCAATCAGCCCATACTTGCCAGAGATCCTATGAGCCTTCTTCTAAGGAAGAAAAGGGCGCGAAAAGGGCAGAATTTAAAATGGCAGATGAGGCGGCATCCAGTAGCAGCGCAGAAACGAGCTGCTGGAACAGCAGCCACCATGACAACTGCCTCAAAAGGGGTGAGGTCTCAACACAGATCTAAAGTGTGAGGCAAGGCTGAAGAGGCTAACAAGGTCTTTAAGGCAGCCCCAGAAGACAAGAGGTGCAGAGACAAAGCCCTCTTCTGTGCCGATAAAGGTGGCTGAGATGACGAAGGTATTTGACGGAGGGGCCTCCTGTGAAAGGGTGAGGTGTCCCAAAACAATTGTATCCTGTTCCTCATTGTTTAGGGCACCCTAAATGTCATGTATATCCCTAGATAACAAATGCCGCTTCCTTTATTACTCTAGAGGCGTCTTCCAGCCTCTTATCTCCCTTTGTTGTGTCTTAGGCTCCTGAACAGAGAACATGAATATGTTAGCAAGTGTTTATTATTCCCACCCGTCTTTGATGTTTGTAAGACTGATGGAGGTTAGCTCCTACGTGTGAAATGTAACACTCCCTGATGTGTATATGTACTAAGACTGCATAAAAATGTGCCTGGGAGAACCCTTCGGGGTTCAGACTTGTTGGTTTGCTTTTGGGCTGTTTGAACCGTGCACAATAAACTTTTTCCTGCACAGTTCCTGGTGAAACTGTGCGCCAAGGCTGACAGGGATAACAACCTACTATCAGACCTCAGTGATAAATGAAGTCAGCCCAATAGGCTGCAATCTCTGGGCCGGATGAAGCTGGTGATCAATTCTCTCCACAAGGCTCTTTATTGCCCGATGTTAATACAGAGCTCAGGGGCTCAGTGTCTGGCTTACAAGAGACTGCTAGAATCAGTGATCAGGCACATAAGGCCACCAGAGCTGTTCCGGAAGCTACCTTCACACCAACGGCAGCCGGTTTAAGACTAGATCCAGGGACATATTCAGTAATTTCAGAAAATATGCAGGCAATTTATTTTTTTATTTTATTTTCAAATTTATATACCGCCCCTCTCCCTAGGGACTCGGGGTGGTGTACAGCCGAATAAAAACATACAATACAAACATTAAAAAACAGTTAAAAGAAATATCTCAGTTTGGCCCCAAATTTAAAAAGACAAACCAGTTAAAATTGTTTAAAAGGGTTTGTTAACCCAGCCTGGCTTTCTGGAAGAAAAAAAGTTTTAAGGGCACGGCGGAAGGCACGGAGGTCTCGGATTCTCCTTATCTCTGGGTGCAGCTGATTCCAGAGGGTAGGAGCACCCACAGAGAAGGCCCTTCCCCGGGGGTCACCAGCCTGCATTGTTTGGCTGATGGCACCCTGAGGAGGCCCTCTCTGTGGGAGCGCACGGGTTGATGGGAGGTCGTCGGTGGCAGAAGGCGGTCTCGAAGGTAACTAGGTCCTATGCCATGGAGCGCTTTAAAGGTGGTGACCAACACCTTGAAGCGCACCTGGAAGACCACCGGGAGCCAGTGCAGCTCGCGCAGGAGCGGTGTTATGTGGGAGCGCCATGCAGCTCCCGTCACTACCCGCGCGGCTGCATTCTGGACCAGTTGGAGCCTCCGGGTGCTCCTCAAGGGGAGCCCCATGTAGAGAGCATTGCAGTAGTCCAGGCGAGAGTGACGAGGGCGTGAGTAACTGTGCACACGGAATCCTGATCAAGAAAGGGGCGCAACTGGCGAATCAGGCGAACCTGACAAAAGGTCCCCCTGGCTACAGCCGTCAGATGTTCCTCCAAGGACAGCTGCGTATCAAGGAGGACACCCAGATTGCGTGCCCTCTCCGCGGGGGCCAAAGGCTCGCCCCCGATAGTCAGCGATGGAGTCAGCTGACTATATCGGGATGCCGGGAACCACAGCCACTCAGTCTTGGAAGGATTGAGCTTGAGCTTGTTCCTCCCAATCCAGATCCGCACAGCCTCCAAGCACTGGGATATCACTTCAAGGGCATCGTTGGAGTGGCCTGAGGTAGAGATGTACAGCTGGATGTCATCAGCGTACTGGTGGTATCTCACCCCAAAGCCACGGATGATCTCACCCAGCGGCTTCACATAAATGTTGAACAAAAGGGGTGAGAGGACCGACCCCTGCACTCCACGGATGAGAGGCCTCGAGGTCGACCTCTGCCCCCCTGCCAACACGAACTGCGACAGGTTGGAGAGAAAGGAGGAGAAACACTGTAACACGGTGCCCCCCATCCCTAACTTTTCCAACCGGTGCAGCATGATACCATGGTCGATGGTATCAAAAGCCGCTGAGAGATCTAATAGGACCAGAACAGAGGAGCAACCCCTGTCCCGAGCCCTCCAGAGATCATCAACCAACGCGACCAATGCCGTTTCCATGCTGTACCCAGGCCTGAAACCCGACTGGAACGGATCTAGATAAGACGTTTCCTCCAGGAATTGTGGGAACTGTTGTGCGACCACACTCTCAACAACCTTTGCCACAAAGCGAAGGTTGGAGACAGGACGGTAGTTAGCCAGTACTGCCGGGTCCAGGGAGGGCTTCTTGAGGAGAGGCCTCACCACCGCCTCTTTCAAGGTAGCGGGGAAGTGACTCTCACTCAACAAAGCATTGATAATTCCCCGGAGCCAGCCTCGTGTAACCTCCTGGGAAGCCAGTACTAACCAGGAGGGACATGGGTCCAGTAAACATGTGGCCGCATTAAGTCTCCCCAAAATCCTGTCCACGTCATCCGGAGTCACAGAGTCAAACTCTTCCCAGGTAACATTCTCAAGACTATTCCTCGTCACCCTGCCCGGATCTACCCAGTCAGAGTCCAAATCCCCCCAGATCTGAGCGATTTTGTCATATAGATATTGTCCGAAATCCTCAGCCCTGCCCTCCAGGGGGTCCTCCCGCACTCCCGGTTGAAGTAGGGAACGGGTCACCCTGAACAGGGCCGCCAGACGATTCTCTGATGATGCAATAAGAGCGGAAAAGTAATTAGACTTTGCCGCTTTTATCGCCACTAGGTAGGTCTTAATATGCGACCTTACCAGTGTTCGATTGGATTCGGTGAGACTGGCCCTCCAACCGCTCTCCAGGTGTCTTTTCCGG
The DNA here is from genome assembly GCA_012654045.1 of Ptyas mucosa. Taxonomy (NCBI): domain Eukaryota; kingdom Metazoa; phylum Chordata; class Lepidosauria; order Squamata; family Colubridae; genus Ptyas; species Ptyas mucosa. The sequence goes on along the minus strand of WNWU01013802.1, from coordinate 22,711,635 downwards.
CGCTTCATCTCTCTCAGCTCCTCAGTAAACCAAGGCGCCGCGAAGGATCGGCACCGGGTCAGAGGCCGCAAAGGCACGACTCCATCCAAGGCCCCACTAGCGGCACGATCCCAGGCCACCACCAGGTCCTCGACCGAGTCATGTGCTAGAACCTCAGGAAATGGCCCAAGCTCCATCTGGAATCTATCAGAATCCATCGGGTGCCTGGGGCAGACCCATCTTGTAGGCTCCGCCTCCCTGCGGCGGGGTGTAGCGGTTCGAAGGTCTAGGCGAAGGAGCGAGTGGTCTGACCATGACAAGGGTTCTATGTCTATATCCCCTATAACAAGACCACTCAACCACTGGCCAGAGACAAAAATCAAGTCCAGAGTGTGACCCCCCCCTGTGGGTGGGATCATGAACTAACTGGGTCAGGTCCATGGCCGTCATGGAAGCCATGAACTCCCGAGCCATGTCAGACGTTTCACCAACAGATGACAGATTGAAATCACCCATGACCATAAGCCTGGGTGTATCAACTGCCACTGTGGCTATTACGTCGAGTAGCTTGGGCAGGGCCGTTGCCACGCGACAGGGAGCCAGGTACGTGAGCAACAGGCCCATCTGAGCCCCATGACCCCATCTCACAAAGAGGGATTCACATCCGGCAATCTGTGGCACAGTGGTTTCCCTCGGACCAAACCTTGTTTAATAATAACCGCCACCCCCCTGCCCCTCCCTTGGGACCCCGGCTGATGGAACGCTCTGAAGCCCGGTGGACACATCTCGACCAGGGGGACCCCTCCCTCTGGGCCCAACCAGGTCTCAGTAATACCTGCCAGGTCCGCTCCCCCCTCTTGTATGAGATCGTGGATGAGGGGGGCCTTATTTACCACGGACCTGGCATTGCATAGCATCAGCCAGAGGCCCAGGTCCTGAGTATCTAAGCCACCTGGTATCTGAGAGGAGTCTTGGGGACAGGTGCGCGCAATTGCTCTCAAATAGCAGGTGCGCGCCCCTGGCACATGATGTGGTCCCCTGCTCCCGCCATATCTGCCCCTCCCATTCACCGTGCTGATGGAAAATTCCTCCTCCGGATGGCCCTCCGGCCCTTCCCCAATCCCTCGTCTTGCGCCCTCCAAACCGTCCCCCTGTGTTGCGCTCTGCTCCAACCTTAGTGGGTTCTCCCCCCCAAACCCCTTGGTCTTCCTCCCGGGTCCCCTTAAAAATTTCGTTAAAAATTTGAATAAATTATCGCAGAGGCAATCAGGCAGGGCATCTCTGCAGGGATGCAGCGCTCTAGACAGGCTTCATCAAGGGCTTCCATTTGGTCTGTGAACCCCAGCCAAGGTAGAGCATCCCAATTCCCTGGGGAATTTATCACCATCCCTGAGCCATACCGTCCTGCACCCTCCCATGAGATCCAGTCTCTGCTCTCTGAGGAGGGGGAGACAAGGGATTTGGACCTCTTAGACAATGAGGGCCTAATTCCTGAGCAGCCTACATTTACTGGTCTCTTTCCTCATGAACTATTCAAATCGCTTCTCTTCAAAGCGAAAAACTCAGCCTGGCTTGGGGCTCCTTCAGCGCCACCTGAAACTGAGGGCACACCTGCCTCATCGGATCCACTTTTATCTGAGCCTACCGCAGAGGCGGAGTTTATCTCATCACCAGGGCTCTTTATCAATGTGGTCAAGCAACAGTGGACCTCTTCTGGGACGGGCCCGAATCCATCATCGGCCAACAGGAGATTCTGTAATTTGGGACCTGAGCTTGCACGGGTGCTTCAGACACCGACTGTGGATGCTCCAGTGGCTGCCTTACAGTCGTCTTCCACCATGCCGGGTGAGCCTGAAGAGAACTTGAGGCCAGAGGATCGGAGGGCAGAGCAATCACTACAGAAGGCACATCAAGCAGCAGCATGGGCCCTCCAGGCTTCAACAACGACCTCCTTTTTCAACAGGGCCTCCTTGCTCTGGCTCTGCCAGTTGCAAGAGAGGATCCCAGCTGCTGATGTCAACACACCAAGACATCAAAAAGGTCGTGGCCATGGCCCAGTTCTCAGCGGATGCCACGCTGAACACGGCCCAGTTTGCTGCAAAGTCCATGATCTCCTGTAATGGCTCGCTGTCTACTTTGGCTGTGATACTGGCAGGCAGACGCCAGCCACAAATGGCGACTGGCCTCAGCTCCCTTCACAAGGGAGAGGTTGTTTGGGGAGTCTCTGGACCAGATATTAGTCGAATCCAGAAATAAGAGAAAAATCCTGCCCACTATGCAGAGACGGGGTGGTTTTCGCTGTGCCCCATACCTTTGCTAGCCCTCCTTCCGGGCTGGGGACTCAGCTGCCGGATTCCCCCGTCCCCAGGAGATCCCAAAGCAGCAGTGTCAACTTCAAGATAGGCTGGCCAGGGGAGGACAATTTTAGTCGAGACGACCCTTTCATGATGGAGGAGGTCGGTCCTTTCGCCGCCCCAAGTAACTGAACGTCCAACCCTCCCATCTGGGGTCGCTTGACCTTTTTTGCTGATTGATGGGAGGAGATTACATCGGACGCTTGGGTTAAGGAGACAGTGAACTCTCCACACCCCAAAGGTTTTTTATCCACTGCCCAGTGTCCAAAGATCCTTTAAGAAAAAGAAAGGCACTCGTGGAATCTGCCATACTACACCTGGATATTCAAGCAATCCAGCAGGTCCCAGAGGGCAGGGGGCAGGGATTTTATTTTATCCATTTTGTGATCCCCAAACCCAATCTTGGGTGTTCAGGGGGGGCGACTTCTTCATGTCCTTTGACTTAACCAAGGCCTATCTACATGTGCCCGTTTTGCCACTACACCGGAAATATTTCCAGTTTCATTATGCGGGCTGCCATTACCAATACAGGGCCCTACCATTTGGCCTATCGTCAGCATCAAGTTTACCAAATTATTGGCAGCCTTCGCAGCTCATCTTTGGTCCCTGCTCGTGTGTGTCCAGTGCTACCTGGACGATATCCTGATCCAGTCCTCTGGCCTCCAGGCACGGGAGGATCTACAGGTCACTGTCCAGGTACTGCAGCACCACAGGTTCTCCATTAATATGGAGAAGAGTCATTTGCAGCCTATCTGCCGGCTACTATTACAGATACTAGTGAGTGCAAGGTGTATCTGTCACAGGAAAGGCAGACCAGCCTCAGGGACTTAGCGGGCCGAGTCCAGAGAGAGAGGACAGTATCCTTGGCCCTGCTCTCCCAACTGCTAGGGAAAAGGCTGTCCACCATCTCCATCATTCTGTGGGCATGCCTGCACACTAGAGATCTTCAATGGTTTCTTTTACCTTTCCAGAGGTCAGGCAGGAGCAGCTCACTGGCCAGGGTCAGCGTCCCGAAGGAGGTAATCCGGTCCCTCAACTGGTGATATCCCCAGCTATCACCAAGGTCTGCCAGTTCAAGGAGCTGGAGCGCTTCACTGTCATGACAGATGCCAGCCTCTTCGTCTGGAGGGCTCATCTCCAGTTGCAGATGGCCCAGGGGCAGTGGACCCAGAAGGACCGGAACCTAAACATCAACTGCCTGGAGCTCAGGGCAGTTTACCTTGCCCTCAAACGCTTCCAGCAGTCAGTTTCTGGCAAACTTATCTTAGTGCTGATAGACAATGTGGCTGCGAAGGCACACGTCAATTGTCGGGGGGGATGGGGCTGCTCCAGGTCCCTCATGCTGGAGGCCAGGCAGCTGTGACTCTGAGCAGAGAAGCAACGGTTATTCGTCACAGCGGAGCACATATCTGGGGTGTCAAATATTCAGGCGGACTGGCTCAGCAGAGCATCCATTGACCACGCCAAGTGGCGCTTGCACCCATCCTCCTCCTGGGAACTGATGGGCCATTTCGGCCTCACGAAGGCAGATATGTTTGCCACCCCAGACAATTATCAACTACCAAGGTTTTACATCAGGTTCCTGGCACCGGGGGCGGAGAGAGTCAATGATCTCCACAGCCTGTGGCTCCCGGGGTTATTATATGCCTTCCCTCTTCTTCCCCTTATTTCAAGGGTGATACGAAAGATCCTGGAGGAGAAGGCAGAGGTCCTACTTCTGGCTCCACACTGGCCCAGAAGGCCTTGGTTTGCCGACCTCGTAAACCTCTCAGTGGCCCGACCTTGGAGGATCCCTCAGAGCGAGGCCTCACTCAGCCAGGGGGCATTGGTCCACCCGGACCCACAATGGCTCCATCTGACCACCTGGCGCTTGAGTGGAGCACTCTGAGGGAGGGCAATTTTTCCTCCAAGGTTACCAGGACAATCCAAGCCTCCAGGAGACCCTCCACTAAACATATATACAGCGCCACTTGGAGTGCCTTTTGTACCAGGTGTGCCAAGATGAGTATTTCTCCCACGGAGGTGACGATAGGCCAAATCCTGGAGTTTCTCCAGGATGGACTAGATAAAGGGCTGTTGCCTAATACTATCAGGAGGCAGGTAGCAGCACTGTCCTCAGTGTTGATGTGCAGATCACTGAAGTCTCACACAGTATCCCACGGTCCGCAGATTCCTCAGAAGCGCGACCAATCTTTGTCCCCCCGTGGTGCACAGATATCCAACATGTGACTTGTGTAAAGTCTTGAACTCCCTCACTGGAGCCCCATACGAGCCATTACGATCTGCCAGTCTGCGCTGCCTGACATGTAAGGTGGCATTCCTTCTGGCCATTATATCGGCCAGGAGGGTGTCTGAGCTGGTGGCTCTGTCAGTTAGACAGGACCTCTGTGTTTTTCACACAGATAGAGTGACTTTGTGGCTGGATCCTTCCTTCATACCCAAGGCGAACACAGGGCACAGGAACTGATTTTACCTAACTTCTGCCCTCACCCAGTCCAACCCTTGGAGAAAAGGTGGCACACCTTGGACGTAAGGAGGGCCCTCTGCATCTGTGTCAAACGGATTGCTGAACTACAGAAAACAGAGGCCCTGTTTGTCTCCTTCCAACCAGCCACATTGGGCAACAGAGTCACCCCCTCCACGGTGGGATGATGGCTTCGATCGACCATTGCCAAGGCCTATGACCTACAGGCCCTTCCAAGACCTTCCCGGATAATAGCACACTCCACCCTGAGCGCGGCTACGACTGTGGCGTGGGCAACGCAGGCCTCTATAGAGGAGGTCTGTTGTGCAGCTACTTGGTCCTTTCCTTCCCCTTTCATCAAGCACTATAAATTGGACATCTTCACCTCGGCGGAGGCAGCATTTGGCCAGTGAGTGCTTCAGTGTGTCCATATGGAGGAGGGGACCGTGGCCTAGACTGCAGCCCATCTGTAATGACAGCCAGCTTTGGTATGTCCCATTCCCTGATGCTATCTCCACCACTATGGAGAAGGGTCATTGGTCTTATCTGATATGGTCCTTCACATTGGATGGAGATAGCATCCAGCCCCACCCTGTAAACAGTCGGGTCCTCGGTCCAGGACAGAAAGGATCTTCGGGGCCGACACATCAAGTCTGTCACTTCATCTTCGCCAAACGCTAGGGAGCCCTAGCAACAAGAGTGTGTCCTAACAGCTCTGACAGACTCAGTCCAATAAGCTAAGCAGACAAGATCAACCCATTCCTGGATGCTATCTCCACCCAACTAGAAGGAGCATATCAGGTAAGACCAATGCCCCTTCTCAGTCATCCAGGTCATGGTTGTCCCAAAAGCGTTTTTTTCAGGAGGCAACTGGTCATTTGCTTCCTTTTAGAGCAGGGGTGTCAAACTCAAGGCCTGCACGGCCACCCTGAAACAGCAAAGGACCGGCCTGTGGTGCCTTTGCCACGTGGCCCTTCCATGCTCTGTTTTTGCTGGCAGAGGGTTGCAGGAGGCCATCACAGCCAAAAATGGAGCTTGCAAGGGCCATATGAGCACTGTCCCATGGTGCCTCTGCCATGTGGCCCTCCTGAGCTCTGTTTTTGCTGGCAAAGGGTTGCAGGAGGCTGTCACAGCCGAAAATGGAGCTCGTGAGGACCATGGGTGGCTCTCCCAAGCTCCTGTTTTTACTGGCAGAGAGTTGCAGGAGGCCGTTGTATGCAAAAATGAAGCTCGATTGGAGGTTTATCTGTGTCCTTAGGGTCACCTGAATAGTGCTCCTGGTTCCTGCAATTTTTTTTCTCTGGAAATCCATTTCTGCTCCCACACCAGTCCAAGGGTGTTCATCCCAAATTGTATAGCCAAAAGTCTGTAGAGCAGGAATGTCAAACTCAAGGCCCAGGGGATGGATCTGGCCCATAGGGTGCTTAGATCTGCCCTGCATGGCTATCCTGGAAACAGCAAAAGACCGGTCTGAGGTGCTTCTGCCAGTGAAAATAGAGCTTGGGAGGGCCATGTGGAGAGCTCACTTTTCGCTGGAAGAGGGTTGCAGGAGGCCATCCCAGCCGAAACCCAAGCTCAGGAGCCCGTCCGTTTTCGCTGGCAAAGCGCTTGGGCCACCACAGGTGCCCCTGACATGAGTAATGTCGAGCTGGCCATGCCCACCCCGGCCCACCTGAGGTCAAGCACAACCCTGATGCAGCCCTCAATGAAATCAAGTTTGACACCCCTGCTGTAGAGATTCTTGGTCATACAAGTTCATTTATTCAATTTACTTAATTATGTAGATTAGATTTGGTGTATAGATATTAAACATTCAGAATCAGTCTGCTTGAAGAAGAGTGAACTCTTATTCCTAAATTTAACTTGTTTCCCTTCAGTGGTATCAAAGGGAAAGTGTAGGTATAGTGTGTGAATATTATTTTCATTTTTAAACACATGAAATACTTGATGTCCACCCACCTCCATTTTGTTTGGAAGTCTCTAACATAATTGAAAATTGCCTATTATTCTTATAGCTGCTTGGTATAACTAGTTTTTATTAGCTTTATATTCCTGAACTTTAGCCCAACCTTTAGCAGTTGGCAAAACTTTTGGCCAGAGAATGACATCAACATAATTTCCAGTTCTATAGTTCCATTTCCCTAAAATAAAAATAGAATCCTCATTAATTTTCTGTTTAATCTGAACCATTATGGAGAGTCCTACACTTCTATCATAGATCTTTGTTATTTAGCTGTTTCAATTGTAAGCTATTTCAGCTGTTAGTTTCTGGCTTTTGTGTCTGTTCTTCTCATCTAACTATTTAACTAATTTCAGAATTCTCAAATTTAGATTGTTATATAAGTCATCCCTATAATTTAGCTTTCTAGATTCAAGCTGCCGTAGCAATATGTTCCAATTAAGAGGGAATTCAACTCTACAAAAAGTTTCAATTATTCCCCACTTTAAAATGTCCTTCCATTTTTTTTATGTACTTCTGCTGTCTGAATGATATTGGGAGTTTGTGGTTGGAATAAATTCACAAATTACAATTCCTCATTAAGAGAAAATTATGAGAAATAAGAAATGAAATTTCTTTATGTCTGTTATGTAAGTATCTTGGAAAATTGTCAATTAGCCATGTTTGTCTGTTGCAGCAATATGGTACTGCTGCCATAATAAATAATATTCATAGTCTGTTTTTATTGAAGAAAAAAAGTTCAGAATTGGAAAATAAACAGTGTTAGTAATTAATGATAGTGATGTATAACTCATTAAGTACTCTGCTTTGGGAAATGATGAGTTAAGAGATGAACTATCAAGCTAGGAAGATGTTTGAAAAAGAAAAAGGTAATGTAACTTTATTCCAAAAGTTGATGTATGTGCATGTTTGTGATTTTTAAGCCATAAAACATAAAGGAATCAAAGAATAGAAAAAAGTTTTCTAACAATTGTACTATAGAAGACTAGGGCAATCTTTTTTGGCATCAAGTCACCAAGGTGCTCATACTACAATCATAAGCGAGGCTTTAGCAAATCAGTTTTATGTTGTTGCCAATGGATGCTTATTGATTTATCTATGAAATTATCAGGAACTGAGTTCACCTTGAAAGTGATTTGTATTTTTATATCAGTAGAATTGGAATGCAATTTCCCTAGGCTTTAATCATCCTTAACTGTATATGAGTTTATGGCCTCTTTCTATGCGGTGTTAATTATTTTTGGGTTACTGACTCTGTTATGGCCTGCATTCCCTGTATGTATGCAGTTAAAAAGATTAAAACAAGTGAATTTGATTCACTTGCTTATGCTAAAAAAGATCAAGTTCTGTGGTGATAGAATTGATACCAGAGAGCTCTCAGAAATGAGTTGCTTTAAAAGCTGCATTTTGTTTGTTTGTTTGTTTATTTGATTTATATGCCGCCCTTCTCCGGAGACTCAGGGCGGCTTACAATGCGTTAAGCAATAGCCTTCATACTTTTGTATATTTATACAAAGTCAACTTATTGCCCCCACAATCTGGGTCCTCATTTTACCTACCTTAGAAAGGATGGAAGGCTGAGTCAACCTTGAGCCTGGTGAGATTTGAACTTGCAGTAATTGCAGGCAGCTGATGTTAATAACAGTGCTTTAGCCTGCTGCACCACCAGGGTTCTTTTTTTTTAAGATCCATAAGGAGCATCTTTAACATTGTTCATAAATAGAGAGTTAAAAGGAAAAAATTGAGAAAGTAAATTATCCAGTACAGGCAATCCATTTCATTTAGTGAACAAAGTTACAACAGCACTGAACAAAGTAACTTACGACCGTTTTTCACATTTTATGACCATTGCACCATCCCTATGGTCATGTGATTTTTCACATGCGTTTGACCACCCCCATGATTATGTGATCAAAATTCAGATGCTTGGGAACTGACTCATTCATGACAGTTGCAGAGTCCCAGAATCATGTGATCACCTTTTGTGACCTTCTGACAAGCAAAATCAGCAGGGAAGCCAGTTTCACTTTAAAAACTTGTTACTATTGTAACAATTGCAGTGATTCACTTCACAACTATGGCAAGAAAGATTGTAAAATGTGGCGGAATTCACTTATAAAATGTCTCGCTTACCAACAGCAATTTTTGACTCAATTGAGATCATACGTCAAGGACTACCTGCATTAAATAATATTTTTGCACTTTACTGTATGTATTTATAAATTATTTATGATTGATGAAATCAAATCAACAGCAACATGTATTGAGTTATTCCTCAGTGATACTGTAAGATTGGAGAAGGTTATTTTAACAGTGACAGTAAGTGCATCCTAAATAATAGATTTAGAAGACTGAGAGTTCTTAAGAAAAAGAAAAGTACAATTAACCTTTGGTGATTAAATTTGAAACCGACATTAATAAATACAAATTCATAGATAGCATATGTTTTGAAATTGTTGTAGGGTTTTGGGTTGTACTTTCTGAGTTCCTTTAAGAAATAAATTGAGCTTTTTTTGATGTTTGATGTTTGATTTTTTTAATAAAATAAAACTTACTGTATTTGATAATGTTGTGAATTCACACAACTTTTCTAATAACTCAATCTACTTCATTTACAGGAAGTATCCATCAAAGCTTGCTTGCTTCAACAGACAAAAAAATTAATGGGCAAAATTACGGTTTTTAGGTAGGTAGATATTTTCCTAGTGTGTGTTAGGTGATTCTTTTAGGAAGATTTTTAAGTGGTTGATAAAGTATTTCTTTGCTAAACATTTGAAGAAGTTTAGGAATAATAAGATAAATTTGTTGTATATTTATTTATTTGTTAAATATATGCATGGTTGAAAAAATGAGGTCCAAATAGGACTGTAGCTCCTGGAATAGATTTAATGTTAAGGCTATGGTACTAAAAATTAACTCTTTAAACTGAATTGGCAGTATTTTATTTGCTGTTGTTTGCATTCTCTAGTGAATCATACATGGTAATTAATTGTAATATTTATAATAATTTTAACTCTTACAGCATTATTTGCACAGTGTATTGAAAAACATAACCTTTCCCAAATGCCCATTTTTCAAGATAATGAATATTCATTCTATTTATTTTAATCTTAACATTTAATTGTTTAGTTATATTTGCTAAAATTCATGGATTGATGATTCCTTTACTGCAGTGGAATTGATAAATAGTGAAATCAGTATCAATTATTTTTTTAAAAAGTCTCCCCTCCCCTATATATTTTACTCAGCAGAATAGCAACTTCATATTGTACATCATAGTTACTCAGGGAAGAGTGACTGGGAATAGCTAAATCATTCAGGCAATAATTAAAGGTCCAGTAAGAACAAAGTAACCACTTTGGAAGTAGCTTCTCTAGTGTTGGACTTGCCAACTAAGCCAATGCTTCTTTCAAGGTACTACATAAAGTAGTAGTACCTTTTAAGGTACTACATTACGTGATACAACTATTGTAAGCAGCCAGGATACTGCTGGAAAATGCTGTCAAGTCTGGACCGCTTTGGAGGAAAAATTGTTTATACATCATGACTCTCTCCAAAGTTATAGATAAGCATCCAAGTTAAATAGAGTAAAGTGTGCTCATGATTAACCTGGGGAAAATATCCATTTCTATATTTCCAATTAAAGAAGAAAAACTAGTATTGCAAGATTGGAATGTTAATTTCCAATCTGGAGAAATATGGAGAAAAACGATCTTGCATCTGGTCTCTCTATTGGATGTGTCATTTCATAATTATCTTGTCAGGACGTCTTATAGTCTGCTTGCTATTTGATAAATCTATCTTTGTAACTGTAGATTTGAGGGTTTACCTGGTAACTTACCAACACTTGAGCTGAAGATTCTTCTAGCCATAGCCACCTGGATATTTAATGCAGTAGCATCATGGGCCTGAAAGCTGGGGAAGGGAATTAAGATAATCCATGTTGGCTCTTTCAACCTTAGTCTGGGTCTCTAATCTGGACAAATATCAATTTGGCATATATGTAATTTGGTTGTATGCATTTAAATTATTTGGGCAGCACTAACTTAAGAGCAATGCCTGGCAATTAAAGATATTTAGCAAATATTATAATGAAAACAATAAAAAATTGAAATAATTAAATAAAACTAGTACTGTTACTATTGTCGCATGGTTCTGACAGTCTGTCTCCACCAGCACATGGGCAGTTTCAGTCTAGATTAATTAGTTTTCAAATAGTTTTCAAATGCAGATCAATGTATACGACATATTGCCTAGTCCATCCTCATAGTGGTGAGGATGTGAGTCACAATTGCCACAAAATGCAAACATTTATTGGACTGCAAAATTATTAATTGATAAAATCTCACATTGAGATTGATATAGGATTTTGGGGTCAATGTATTTGAACTTTTCTGGCTAACATTTAGGAAATGTTGATAACATGTTATGGGCATTTCACAAAACAATTGCTGTGATGCGATGAAAGTCACATGGTGCCCTTTTACCCAAAAATTAAATTATAATAATATGCCCCATCATTCACTTGATTCTTGTTGGATGTTTTTAAAATTCATTTTGGGGGGCAGCAGGAGGTTAGAGTTCAAGTATAGTACTGGGCCACAGGCCTGTCATTGCTGAATTTTTAAAAATGCCTCAAGTATATTTGGGGATCCAGTCCTATTCTTGAAAATTAAAAAAAAGTATTCTTCGTGTTTGTGCTTTGCAGCACAGTCATTTCCTATTTACTTGTAAAATAAAAGAAAATAAGTCAAATCAAGTAAGTGCAGAGATGGAGATGTCTTTGGCCTGGTAGCATCTTGTTTGGGTTTCAGGTTCCAGCTGACAGGTTCATTTGCCCCTCTCTCTTCCCATAGTTTCTAAGGAGTACCAATTCCAGGACAATTATTATCTAGTGTTGTTCAGGATTTCATTGCCATCATGACTAGTATTTTTTCATTGAATTGGTAGGTATTGGTGTATTGATATGTCTTTAATTTGGTTGGATAATTTCTACTGATACTTGGGTTTTCAGGGGCTTTTCCTGTTTACAAAGGTTAATAATCAGTTTATATCTAATCTGGAAGTGAAAAGATTGCTGAAGAATATAAATCAGCTTTGCTCACCATACAATTAATAGATTTGTTGAAATCTTAATTTTTCTCTGGAATGAGGAGAGTTTTTCCATTGAACCAGAGTATATATAAATGCACTTTGGCTATTGAAAGAAATGGAAATATACTCAGAATTGTGGTTTAAAAAATCATAAATCCAAGTGAGGAAGAATTATAATTATCTATTGAGGTTATATTATTTCAGTAACTGAAGTGAAAAAATATTCTCATGAAACTCAGAAAACTTCTGTGTTTCCATATTCAAAGCACTTTGGTTTCCATATTTGACCAAGGAAAAAGACTGCTTCCTTCTTTCCTTGGCAAGGCAGTATTTAAAGCATGGATTCAGTGGCGTCAGTATTTTTCAAAGCATTTATACTACTATTTACGTGTAAAAGTAATTGGGATGCCTAGGTGAGTTTCATACTGTTGACTTTATAAGCTGAGAAACAATGGATGGAAAGTAATCAAGGAGAGAAGCAACCTAGAACTAAGGAGAAATTTTCTGATAGTTAGAACAATTACTCAGTGGAACAACTTGCCTCCAGAAGTTGTGAATGCTGCAACACTGGAAGTTTTTAAGAAGAGATTGGACAACCATTTGTCTGAAATGGTATAGGGTTTCCTGCCTAAGAAGGGAGTTGGACTTGAAGACCTCCAAGGTTCCTTCCAACTCTGTTATTCCATTCTATTTATGTTTACCTTCCTTTCTATTAACCTTCCTAATTTCAGAAGCTGCCTTTAAAGGTATTGATTCTTCGTGTAATTGGGACAAAAGTGTTTATAATTACTTTTTAATTTTATTTATTTGGAATACTTGGAAGCCAAACATGGTCAGTTACAGTTCATAAAAACAAGAATAAAATTCTGTAATATACACAACTAAGTAAAAACAATCAAGAAGTAGTACAGAGAGACATTTTAGGGGCAAAAACCTGCTAAATTCCAAGTGCAAGGGTAAAAAGTTAAATTTTATCTAGAATAGAACGTTACTGTCAAAAAAGGGAATTTCAAGGCCAGAGTAGCAGAACAAAAGAGTGACATTTCTTCCAGCTATGAGCCATAGGAATGTCTACATTGCAGATCTTAACATCTGGGCCAGTTTATCTTCAAATAAACTGTTAAAGGCCTTAAAAATCACTGCTAGAACTATCAAACAGTCTTTATGAGCTAATAGGGTTTTTTTTTTAAGATAAGTGCTATATGATTTCTGAAGAGTGTTCTAGAAATAGATTCACAGCTGCATTCTGTATTTCTTCCAATTTTCAAATAATTTTCAAGGACAAATTTAGGTAGAATGTATTACAAGAATACAAAATGTTACTAAAGACTACTATGGAGAGACCATCCCTGTCAAGGGAAGCTTACTGAATGCATTCCAGAGAATGTATGTCACTTAGACCTTGAGTAATAAAGATACATTCAGAAATTTACCCAGTCTGTACACTTATTCTTTCAGAGAGATTGCATCCTTGTTCAAAGACAAAGGCTTTTCGATTTTCCAGACCCATAAACTACAAATTCACAGTGCCTCTATCATTTTAGGATTCAGCTTCATTTTATTGACCACCTAATCATACAACTATTGCCTAGTTTTATCATTTGCAGGGATTAATTGTTATTTGTCTACCTGTACTGTAAAAGAGAATCTAATCTCTAGTACATATGAGAAAATATTGGGTGTATAGGTTAAAAAAATAAGAAAATCAAGGCAGCCCAAAGCAACATACAAAAATTGGGAGGTTAAGAAATTATTTTTCACTGAAAATTATTTTTGATTGTAAAGATTAAATTTATAAAAATAAGATACAAGTAAATCTCAATTAATACAGTTAATAAATCCCTCAAAATGGTCACATTATTACAATTTGCACTATTCAAAGTAATATTTCTATGGAAAATATGGTTTCCAACTTGATGAAAATAAGCAACGAAAAGTTTTAGGTATAAATTTTCATATTTATATTAATGAAATTTTACAGTGAAGGATAATAAGAATGTACTTATAATTTAAACATATAATTAACAAAGTCTCACAGTAGTTTTAGAAAGCCAGATAAAAATAAATACATTCTACTGTAGTTAGGCGACAGTAGAGGATGAGATGGTTAGATAGTGTCATTGACACAATGAATATGAATTCGGACAAATTCAAGAAGACAATGGAGGACAGGGGAGCTTGATCCATGGGGCCGCTAAGAGTCGGACACAACCTAGTGACTGAAAAGCAAACCATAGTCAGGCAGTCTAACATCCCATTTTAGTGTTTCTAACAACACATTCTTGTTCAATTATCGTATTTTTCGGAGTATAAGACGCACTCCTCCCCAAAAGTGAGTGAAAATTTCGGTGTGTCTTATAGACTGAATACAGGCTCGTTTTTGGGCTCCCAAACCCTCTGCATGTCGTGTTTTTGCCCTTCCCGGCCCCAAGAAGCACTTGCAGGCCAAAAATGGACATGTTTTTGGCAAAAATGGGACACACGGAGGGTTCGGGGCTCCAAAAATGGGCCTGTTTTTGGCCTGCAAAGTGTTTCTGGGGGCCAGGGAGGACAAAAACATGACGTGCGGAGGACAAAAACTATTTTTTTCTTGTTTTCCTCCTCTAAATCTAGGTGCATTTTATAGTCTGGTGCGTCTTATAGTCCAAAAAAATATGGTATATCAGATTTTTGCTCTAATATAATAATGGATTTCTTTTTTTAAAAAAATTGCATAGTTTTCCTCTGAAGGAATCTTCTCCAATTTGCACATATGAAGATTAGCAGTGTCCAAAATCCCAAACACAACTGCACAATCCGAAACACAACTAGCTTCATTAACTGAATTTTTTATTAAATGTACTTAGTGTTCCCCTCCTTCCAGTCTTCTAACAGAATTTATTACTGGTGGGTTTCCCCCCCTTTATTATTTTAATGTGTAGTAGTTTAATGTTTGTAAGCTATCCAAACTTGTCTCTCAACAAGATGGGTACAAAATGAAATAAAGGAAAGAAGAAGGAAAGGAAAGGAGTGACCTGGTATCAATTTACAATTTGCATTAAATCAAATACTGTATTATTTGAATTTGCATTAATCATGATCTGATATAGGTACCGGAATATGTAAGCTACCTTAATGTAACTTAAACATTATTTGAAGAGAACCAAAAGCAAAGTACATAACAAGGAAAATACTTTCTTCCCTTCAAGTAAGGGAAATGATAGTGGTTTCCCATTTTATTTGTATCAGGTTTGTACCAGATTTGAATTCTCACATTAAGTGTTGAAAGAGTCTATAAGTAAATATACATATTTGGTTACTGAGCCGGTTATAAATTATCTGAACAAATTGTCTAACTTAGAAGAGTAGATTGAATAAAACTTGCAGATCACAAAGCCTGATTAAAGGATTAACAACATATAACTCTTAGAGTTAAAGCTGTATTGCATCAGATTTTTGTGGATAAACAATATTTTTTTTTACTTATAGCACTTTTCAGATACTGTACAGACTGCATAGTAGCTACCATATAAAGCAAATTTTAAATATATTAAATTACAATTTTGGGGCCACTAATTGCATTCTTTATATATTATTTAGGTATGTAAGATAAAACAGATCAACTTTTTTACATTAAGTGTATTGGATTCACAATCCATTAGATTTTTTAGAAACATGATCCAGGTTTTAATTCTGTTTTCAGATGTAAGTCTAGTTACTTTTATAGTAAAAATGTATTTTTTTCTGCCACTAATTGAAAATATCCATTGTCATATAAGAATCTTATACACAGTATAGATTGTAAAAAGATAGATAAATTACAGTAGTCAATCATCTCATACAACTCGGTTCAATAATGTCTGTAATATTTCTGACTTCATATCTGGTATTAACATAACATGGCATTCTTTGTTTTAAGAATTACTGGTCTCAGCATTCTTAGTAGTTAGACGAAGTGCTGGGTTCTAGTGACAACTAAGCCATAGGTTTCTACCTGCTGTCATAAAGTGTTTTGTTTTCTATTGACAAAGATATTAAAGGGGCACTGAATAGGCTAAGATGGAATGTACCCTCAGCCAAAGAAATCGAGTGACTGTGTATGAGCTAGTTATTATGTCTCAACCCAACCTCCACATAGGAGTAGTGCTGTGGAGGAAAATTGGAGACAGGAGCATTGTATGATACCTCAAGTTACTAAAGGAAGATGAGGTATAACAAACTAGTTAGAGAGGAAATAGGATTCTGTGTATCAAGGCTGAATACATGGGAGCAATTGCAGCTTGTTTCTAATTTAAATATCTGACACTAACACTTGGTATTAGTTGTGATAGTTCCCAAATTACAAGTAATAGGAAAGAGTTACCTGTTACAGAATATTCTCTCTGGTTTAATATATACAGGACAGTATTTTGTTGTTTCTGATTTTCATCCCTGCCATTAAAAATTTCTCCTCTCATTACTTTGCCCAGTTAGAATAAAGGAGAAAATAATCCCTGTGGTCTGTTAAGCATTTCCTTTTGTAGGTGATAATTACATTTGTGCAGTGGGATGTGGTAATCATAAAGTGAGAACACTAGTTAAATGCATTGGAGGAGGATGGGATATGGTTTTCTATAAAATGGAAGTTAAGAAACAATACCTTCAATTAAACTCAATGTCATAGTGACTGGGCACAAAAGGAACCATCCTATTGTAGGCATTGTCTCCATGACTTAATTTTTCTGATTGTGGTTCTACAGAGATGCAAATATTAACATACAGCCTTCTTGGTAAAATGTTAATATGACTGGACAAATTTTTGCACATGTATCTCCGTTACTCATCAGCAAAGTGGATGTGATAGTTACCTTCAGTGGGTTGCTATAAAGAACATAAGATGATACAATTCTTTATATAAGTTTATATGTTATGTTTGTTGTCTAATAAACCTAGGTTCTCTGAAAAAAATACAGTTCTACAATATAAAAGCAATACAGAGAAGGTGTTAAAAAGTAGTAAAAACCAAATATTAAAAGTAACAAATTGAACAAATAGCCTACTAACTGCATATGTTTTTTTTAATGAATACAAGTATGAGTAATTTTAAAAACTATAGCTAAAGAATTAAATTGCTTCTTAATGTAGAATTTGGCTTTGAAATAAACTTTTAGACAGTTCTGATCTGAAGTTCAGAATCATATCTGTTATCTGCATGAGCTTTGAACTTCCTTTCCCCTCTGTTAAGACCCTCAGCATTTTTTCATAAGGTTTTGTTTCCAGTTTCAATTTAGCTATAGTGTTTATTAATCATGTTTAAAATTGGAACAATGGTTATGTAACTATAATTTAGGAAAACAAGCCTGAATCATGAAGTCTGAAGTTGCTTATCTCCATTATAATTAAAACTAATTTCTAGAGAGGTGAAAAGAATAAATTGATTAGTTTACATAAAACAAGTCCTGGTGGGTGTTACACTTGTACAGAGTTCAAAGGATGAAAGTTTGTTCTTATAATGTTAAGACATACAGAAATGCATTACAATATATCAGACCAAACCTCCATAAATATGTATAAATATAATCTATGCTACTTGAATACTAGGATTTTTTATTTTATAAATAACGAAAGGGAACAATGCTCTTTATTATCATCTAGGTGACAAACAGCATGTTTGGTGCTTCAAGAAAGAAGTTTGTAGAGGGGGTCGACAGTGACTACCATGATGAAAATATGTACTACAGCCAGTCATCGATGTTCCCACATCGATCAGAAAAAGATGTAAGTTTTTTGTGCATATTACATTTAATCTTAAAGTTTAGGCTTAATGAGAGTAGGTTTTTATAATATTGTACAGAATCCCCCCCCCCCCCCCCCCAAAAACACATTACTTTTACTATACAGTGTAATGATGCAGTAGTTAGAATGCATTATTGCAGGCTGATTCTGCCACTGCCAGGACTATGATACTGACTAACTCCAGGTTGACTCAGCCTTCCATCCTTTGGTAAAATGGTTGGTAAAATGACGATCCAGATTGTTGGGGGCAATATATGCTGACTGTAAACTGCTTAGAGCAGGAGTGTCAAACTCGATTTCATTGAGGGCTGCATCAAGGTTGTGTTTGACTTCGGGGGGCCGGAGTAGGTGTGGCCAGGGTGGACATGGCCTGCTCAACATCACTCATGTTGGGGGGCCTGTAGCCCGAGCACTCTGCCAGCGAAAACAGGCTCCTGACTCCATTTTCAGCTGCTATGGCCTCCTGCAACCGTCTGCCAGCAAAAATGGAGCTTGGGAGGGCCACTCTGTTTTTGCTGGCACCGTGGGCTGGTCCTTTACTGTTTCCAGAGTAGCTCCGCGGGCCAGATCTGAGCACCCGTTGTGCCAGATCCAGCCCCCGTGCCTTGAGTTTGACACCCCTGGCTTAGAGGGCGCTGTAAAGCACTATGAAGCGATATATAAGTCTAAGTGCCATTGCTAAGTGCTATAGTTACTGCTCTTACTCTTATAACAGTGAGGATAACTATGTTCTCAGTTGCTAGATAACTTTCCTCAGTGGCTTTGTATAGATACAAGGAAGAAGGGGGATGGAGTATTGGGTCAAATGCTCTTCAGTGGTGGTCCTACAAATAGAGCTGCAAACAACATCTCAATTTCCTTTCCTGCAGTGTCACTTTAGCAAGGAAAAATTGCTAGTAGTACAAAATTCAACTAAGATATCTAAAACATCTAAAGGTAGAACTTGTATTATCTCTGTGTAAAATTAATCAGTTCGGATACCTAAGAATTTTTACAGTAAAGGTAGTCCTTGATTTAAGATGACAATTGGGCCCCAGATTTTTGTGGCTAAGCTAAATATTTGTCAAGTGAATTTTACCCCATTTTATGACATTTCTTGTCACAGTTGTTAAGTGAATCACTGCTGTTGTTAAATTAGGGTTGTGAAGTGAATCTGGCTTCCCCATTGACTTTGCTTGTCAGAAAATTGTAGAAGGGGATCACATTAGGACATTGCAACTGTCATAAATGAGTCAGTTGCCAGGCATCTGAATTTTGATCACATGAACCATGGGGATGCTGCAGTGGTTGTAAGTGTGAAAAATGGTCATAAGTCACTTTTTAATGCTGTTGTAACCTTGAACAGTCACTAAATGAACTGTTGTAAGTCAAGGTTTACCTGTATTAAATTTCCTCAGTTACTTGAACCAATGATTTGAGGCCTGAAGCCAAACTGAAATTATCATAGGCTTTCTCTGAGTGTATATGTAGCTGGCTGACCATTATTCTTTCTATTACTTTGCTCAAGAAAGTGATATTTATAATTGGATACTAGTTATTCACATCCTGAATGTCCAGGAAACCCCAAGGACAGAACAAAATGCAGCTTCTTTCATATAATGAACATAACTCCATTAAATAATAAGACATTTTATTTATTTGTATCCTACCTTTATTATTTTTACAAATAACTCAAGGCAGTAAACATCAAACATTCCTTCCTCCTCTTGTTTTCCCAACAACACCACCACCACTTTGAGGTGAATTGGACTAAGAGAAAATGAGGTCACCCAGCTTTTATGGCTACCATACTCCTTGGTAAAACTTAAAAGTTCCTCCTTGTCACATAATATAATACCATAATACCAGTGTTTAATAAGTTTCAGTGCTTGTCTTTAAAGTGTTTAATATTTCATAAACACTATATTTTATCCTTGACTAATATTTTTTACATTTTATTTCCAATTTAGATGCTGGCATCACCATCAACATCAGGTCAGCTGTCTCAGTTTGGGGCAAGTTTATATGGGCAACAAAGTAAGAAATCTATTTTTATATAGGCCAATGGTTGTATGTATTTGTAAGTTATCTTAAATTAGGTTCATTCAATGTAGACTTTTTTCTATTGATATAATTTTTAAAGCTGTTCAGAGTATTTTAAAAAAAGAGTCTTTGGAGGTCCTGCACAGCTGCTTTGAAAACTCTTCGGTTATCTGTACATATGTATCATAGTCACCCTGCTTTGCTTTGTCAGCGGAAGTGTTCTGTGTGTACAATGCAGACAACTGGAAACAAGTTTCAGAGCCTATGCAAAAGTGTTTCAAAAACTGCTACTACTTTGCTTTGAAGACAGGTGCTTTGCTCATGTTAGCATGCAAACACCTCTTTTAATTGCTTTGTATATCCTTAATAATTTCAGCATAACTGCATCTTAAAATATGATGCAAACTTTTTCCCTGTAATATGCTTGCAAGCAGTTGTTGTTTCGGTTGAGGGCATTGAAATGAACAATTCATAAATAGTTTTTTTTTAATTTTAGCACTTCTACAGAACATTCAGTTGTTCATATTAGGTTCCTATCACTTAAATTAGTTGAGAATAAATACTACTACTACTGGACTATGTTTTAGACCTCATCTAACTTGCTATTTTAGTTTTGCCAAGTCAGTATTTCACAAAAACTTTAGATACCTTCTATCTGGCAGTAGTCGTCCCCCCCCCCCCCCTATAAATAAATAGCAAACTTCTATTAGTTACAAAGGGAATATTCATGAATCATTTTAGGAACAACATCCTCTTGGATTTTAAATAAAAAACATCAATACCTAGGGTATTATTTTGTTGGCCCCTTCATTATAAAATGGGTCAGAAATGTTTCCAGATATGGGTAAATTTTAAACTGCTCCTAAATTACTTCTGCTTCAGTTTAACAATTTCTGGGTACATTATTAAGTCTCTAACTATCCTAGCTGGCTTTCTAATTGAACTGTGACACTGTAGGTTTTCTTCATTAGAGTTGAAGTGGCATAAGCAAATGACTCTATTTGAATGATTATATTGCAATTCTTGACTAGGATGCTTTAGGAATCCTTACCATTCCAAATGCCAATTATGCTCCTCAAAATGCTTTGTTTCTCTTGTTCATGTTCACACGTAGGAGAGCATAGTAGTAGTATATTTTAGAAATTTGCCTTTTTCTCTCAGACCTGTGAATTGCATGCAAGACTAGCAGAGAATAGAAAGTCTGGTCAGAGCATTCAAGGGGAAATTACGATTTTTGACATGAAGTGATAGCTCTAAGAATTTTTTTTGCAACAAAAAATAATCATATCCTTAGCAGCTATTCTAAGCTGTTGGGGAGCTTCTCTCAGATACAGATGAATGAATTTGTCCCTTTAGACAACATTGTTGGCAGTGCTCCCTTCTCATTTAGGGAGATGGTAATATGCATGACTTTTTTCATTATACCAAATAACACACCCACGTGTATGTGTATATGTACATGCATGTATATGTATATGTAAAATTTCAAGCCTAATAGTGATAGCTTTAGTCCTTCCCACCTCAGCATGGATAAGCATTTCATCTTATTTATCCTTTGTTGTATGCTGGTTGTATTGATATAAATGTCTATAGCCTTACATTAAATAGTAGTTTATAGTTGACTTAAAATAGAGCATAAAAAGCCATTCTTTTTTCAATTGCATATTCTGCATAAGCCTGTTTTTGAAATATGTTCTTGAAGTTCTTGAAATATGTTCTTCTAAATTCTTTATCCTGTTACAAAAGAATTGCTTATATTAGAATGAGCAATATATTAGATGTTTCTATTTACTACTGTCCTTAATATTTTCATATGATATTCTTTCTGTCTTACACTCATGGGTGCATAATACCCATAGATATAAATAGACATCTTTAATATATTTAATAGATAAAAAACTGAAAGAAGGAATATGTTTTTAAATATTTTAAGAAAGCAATTTATTTTTGTAACTTTTGATTAATATGAATAGTTTGATTTGTTACATAAATTCAAATGTAGTTTTGGATCACAAATGTATATTGCCTTGTCTATTATTTTTCTGTCTCCAAAAAGCAGACTATATGATACGTAAACTACTAAATCTCAGATCCCTCCAAGAAATCTTCATTTGGCCTTTGCAAATTAAGGTTTTGAAGCATAGCTTGCATCAAAACTAAATGTTTATATTTGTGACCAAAACACAGCACTGTCCTACTCATATTACTCAGGAAACATAGGGGAAGAGGAATTTCACATCTGTTTCTCTTCCTTTCTCTTTGTTTCTTCCTATCTTATAACTCCCATTGCCTTTCCCCTCTCCAGAAGCTCCCTGAAGAATTATTTTAAGGGGAAAATAGAAAAAAAACCCATTATGCCAGCAATATCCATTCTACTTGCAGATGGACACCATTGAATTAATTAATAGTACACAATAATACATTTGATGCAAGTCTACTGTCATTGTTTAGTAAGTTGGCATAGAGTTCAGCTGTGACTGTAATTGGAGTATAAGTGTAAGTGTCATATCTACTAATAAATTTTGGAAATGCGAACTTGTGATGTATACTGCAAACTATCCTGATCTTTAGCAATTGATTGTTGATAATTGATAATCAACTATCAATTAAACAATGTTTTAAACTGTATGAAGCAGATTATTGACTAAGCGGTTTAGGGAATTCCTCTAGACATAGAAACTATTTAGTTTGGATTTGTTCATTAAAAAAAATTGATTCTCAAGTGTTTCTGGGGAAAAAACTAAACTACATATTTAATCCATAATTATCCTACTCAAAAATCCTTTCATTAACCTTTTTAATAAAAAATAAAGTTTGGAAATTGAAAACAATGAATTTAAAATCTTGTTTTCATAAAATGGCAGTCTGCTTGTCTAAATTTTCCTTTGATAGTTATTAAGATATTATTTTTGATTGTTAAAGCAAACAGATAATATTATCCCTTAATTCTCTCCATTGTCCTTCTTTTGATTTTTTTTTCAATAGGTGCACTAGGCCTTCCAATGAGGGGGATGAGCAACAATACCCCTCAGTTAAATCGCAGCTTATCACAAGGCACTCAGTTACCAAGCCACGTAACACCAACAACAGGGGTACCAACAATGTCACTTCACACGCCTCCATCTCCGAGCAGGTATTTATTGATAACAAATATTTCTCCAGGACATTTTCTATTATGCCGTTTTATTTCCTTAGCAGTAGTTTGCATTCTAGATATTTTTGACATAATAGACCAAGTGTTTGTTTCCTGGATTGTTGCTTCTGCTTTGTGAACATGTAGGGCAAAAACTTCTAATGCAATATTGATTCTACTACAGAAAATAATGTATACATTCTGTTGAGGAAGATAGGTGGATGCTTTTAGGAAAATCTTGCAGCATTGATAAAATAGTTCCTTGGTGAGTAAGCAGCTATATAAATTTAATAAGTAAAATACATTTAAGTAAAATAAACAAAATACATTTTATATAGCAAATGAAAGTGTTATTGCTGGCATTACTTGATGATATTCTGTAATTCATCAGGATTCCAAATTCAAGTAGGAATTGTATTTTTGTGCATTAGCTTAGGGCCGTGATGGCGAACCTATGGCACGGGTGCCACAGGTGGCACGCGGAGCCATATTGGTGGGCACGCAAGTGTTGCCCTAGCTCAGCTCCAGCGCACATGCGCGTACCAGCCAACTGATTTTCAGGCCTTCCAGTCCCACCAGAAGTTGGGAAACTGGCTGTTTCCAGCC